>JAOVYW010054164.1:10315-23551 GCA_025775045.1 Hiodon tergisus | reverse complement strand
GTTAGTGCTCCAGTGTCTCTGCCACACAACCTGCTCTCCATGTTAGACCCGGCTACTTACTCTGTGTATACATTTGTATAGAAAGTCAGATAAGAGACACCTCTGCCTACCGATCGCATGGTGCGACATTTACCATGCCCTTTTTGTAGTCTGCACTGTGCTTTGAGCATGACCACTTGATAATAGGTGATATTACTGTCAAGATAGTTGATTACAAAATGGGCACATCACTGTGCAAAGACCGTATAATATACCTGCATTCAAAGTATGTGGCTTCCACACACATACAACTGGTACAGAACGTGCAGGAATCCTGCTAGTTCTCAAGTGCCAGGAAGTTACCGGGAGATGCGGAGAAGCTCTTGCTTTTGTTTTTAATAATAAATCACAAACCATTTGAAAATGTCACGAAAACATAGCAATTAAAACATAAAACAGAGGAAACAAGTTTACAATAGTATAGGTTAAAATGATTAAAACAAGCCACATGTAAAGCATTTCTAATTCAAATTCTGGAGTAGAAGAAATAGAAAATTCCTAATTAAATTCCATCTTAAAATGTCTAAATTCCGATTAAATTCCACTAGAGTAGTTCCACATGAGTAGTTCTGTTTTTTATTTTCAACAATGTGAGAGAGTATGGTCTTCTTCCCAGGTGTAACTCTTGTGTAGTTGGCAAGTATGAGTAAGCATCCATTGTATTTGTATGCTTCAAAGCTCAATTTGCCTAGCTCGCCATCTTATAATATACTGTAACGTTTTTTTTGGATAGAGCCTCGAAAAACTATTCGCTGCTTGAACCATAACAACACAACAATAATAAACTAGGTAAAGGAAATCACTCCGAGTTCGACATTGGTTGTCCCACTAAATCAGATGACTTGAGATCGCCTTAACTCAAAATGGTAAATTGATTGTCTTCTTGTTTTACATTCTTGTAACAGAGTTCGTTGTGTTTTTATGTTGCGTTTAGCTCCTTGTATTCTGCCGTTCTGATATGGCAATGTATTTCGTGTAATTATCTCGACTTCTAACTAGAATGGTTTACATTCCGCTATTTCTACGTTAGCCTCGTTCCTTCCTACTTGTACATACGATGTGATCAGTCAATATTGTATTGTATATTTACAGTACTGTATCCATTTCATTATGTTGTTTTATATTGCGTCTTCAGCGATTTCGATTTTGTGGAGACCTGGATTGTCCAGACTGGGTACTGGCCGAAATTAGCACATTGGCTAAAATAGTTAAGTGATTGCTTGATTATTATTTTTTTCTTTACAAAATTTACAAAATAAAAATGCATGTTTGTTAATGTTGTCTGGTTATCAAGTAACTGCAGGTTGTTTCATTAAAAAACATTTCACCCGATTTTGCAGTCTAGTGTAAAGATGAAACTCCTCTGTCTTCATGTGATGAAGGACCTGCTTGGAGAGGGCATCGATGTAAGCACGCATAATAATTCTATTAGTAATCATGGATGCGATTTTCTTTTGATCCCAATGACCTAAGTCCAAAATGTGGCGGTATTCGGTAGTATTTGCAGCCTATGAACTCTCTGGAATATTGAGAAAATAAATGAATGTATTTGTGGAGGGAAGAACCCTTTGCCGGACCTAAGTTTTGTAAGACTCGTGCGCTCCTATGCCTTTTCTGTTTTCAGTACGACAAAGTTGCAAAACTCACTGCAGATGCGAAGTTCGGTGAGTTAACGTTTTTGAATAATCATTTATTTTTATGCAGTATCCCATTAGCATTGTGTTTAGTGAAATAACTGAATGCATAAAATTCTGGTAAAGATTCGTGCCTTTGCACCAAAATGTTTTATTTCAAATTAACAGTAATCATAATTATAACAGTAAGTACTGACATTGTTAATATTAATGATAACAGTACGTCACAACTCCTAGTTGTCCATGGTTGAAATGTTACCTCGCATACATGTTCCTGTCCCAGAGAGTGGGGATATAAAGGCCTGTGTCGCAGTTCTGACCTTCATCCTCACCAGTGCTGCAAAGCACAATGTGGACAGCGAATCCCTCTCCAGCGAACTGCAGCAGCTGGGCCTGCCAAAAGGTAACGTTTGGTCAGAGGATCGCAGTTCCTCTTTCAGGTCCAATTTAATTCCTACAAACCCATTTGTCCCATTGACTTTTCTCATTGCCTCTGTCACTATGGTTTTGAATTATGCCAAAGTAATCATCGGAGGTTTATGATAATTCAGCCCGTTTAGTTATCTTTATGGAAATGACATGGTGACTGATACAGAGATTACTTCTGTGACATTTTGATAACACTGTTCTCTCCAGAGCACACCACAAGTCTGTGTAAGTCATATGAGGACAAGCTTGCCGCACTGCAGGACAAACTAAGGAAAAGCAGCCTGCGCCGTGAGTGTAAAACCGTCTATGAAGGCACTTCTTGTGACATTTAGCTGGCCATCTAAATTAGCGGGTGTTGGACGTGCTTAGTAAGGACTCTGTGGGCCCTTTTTTTTAGTTTGCCGCGTCCGCACGTTGGTCTGCACCGTATGACTTTGGTATTGTTACCTGCTGCCGTCTTGTTTTCCAGTAAGTCGCTTAGAGGGCGTCTCCTGGCGTGTCGATTACGTGCTCGGTTCCAGCGAGCTCAATGAGGTGAACGAGCCTGTGGTACATCTCAAACTCCAGCATCAAGGGGCAGAAGCAGACTCCATGGAGACCACTGTTGTTTCCATCACTGCTGAGAAGTTTAGAGTCCTATTGATGGGTACATTTTTCCTTCTTTTTTTTTCTCCAGGAAAATAGAACTTCCTTCTGTTCCTGTCTGGCAAAACTTTACATAAAGGCCTATTACAGGCACAGTAATTATTTAGCCATTTTGTTAACATAAAAACTGAAAAAAATAAAATATTCTGGATAAAATATGGATATGCCGCATTCCTATAAAATTAGTTCTGCTTGTGATGTATGTAAATCAGAATTTGATTTTTCGTCCTTGATAAAGAAAAAAGAAGAATTTCAGCCAAGTCCCACCCCAGCAGTTATTGTTAGGCAAGATACTTAACCTGAATTGCTTCAGTAAATACCACTTTGAACGGTGAATGCTGAAATTACAATATGTGTAAGTCGCTTTGGATAAAAGTGTCTGCTAAGAAATTGTTGGTCTCCTAAAATGCCAATTAAATGCGTTTTTTTCCCCTTCATTTCAGAACTCAAGCAAGCTCAAGTTATGATGAATGCGCTACATTGAGGAAAATTTGCCAATGTATATAAATGTTTAAATCTATTTTAAATTGTGTGTTTACAGCACTTCTGAAGTAAATGCGTTTGTCTAAAAAAGTATGACTGCATACCAGCAAATGTAAATTCACTGTAAAGAATATAGTTGTTAATGTTGCCACTGCACCGAAGAGCACTTCTTAAAGTGGACGTGATGATCAGCAGACCTTTTTACATGGTGTAGAAAGAATAGAAGACATTCTACTGTTTATGAAACGCCTCTTTTTTTTCCTCCAATAAAAAAAATACAATTCCCATCAACCACATAGTCTCTTGTTACTGTTCGCCGGCCGACCAGACCAGTACAAGCACATTCCAGGAACTTAGCTGAAATACACTGCTGGTAAGATGAGTGGGAGAACTGTAAAAATACATTTTTGTTGTGACACGAGAAACCTGATGGTATGTGCATAGTTAAGTTTTTGAAAACCCACATTTAGAAAATATAATCGCTTGAAAAGGTATTAGCAGTTTGCTAAGAACACATTAAAGACGTGTTTCCGCCATGTCGTCGTGTATTTATACCTTCCTCAAGTTGCAAATTACAGTTTTGATTAAATTCATTAAAAAAATTAATTACTTTGAGTCCGAGAGTGCAGCGCTGCATTTGGCTAGCCTGTTTGCAAAGAGGTAGCTAATTGATAGGCTGCTATCACTGTTTCGACGTGACAAAATCTGCATCGGTAGATATTCGGTAGAATATCTGAAATGATTTCCAGTCATATATAAAGTGAACTCATCAGTACACGTTTTTATTTCACAAACACTAAGACTCGTCACTAGGGACAAAGATTAAATTGTTCTCTCTATCTATAGAAAACACTTACCTTTACGCACTTTTCCCGGAGGCTGCGTGTGTATACTTTGTTTATTTGACCTTGTCAACTAATTATTGGCGAATAACCTACCAGTGAAAACAAAGTAATGGCATGATTATACATTTTTACTTTTTAGTTTCTTTGTACACACCTTTTTTTTTTTTTTAAAGCACGTTTTTCAAAAACCCAAAGCAGATAACGTTGAGGTCAGTTTTAGATCAACAATTTATGCAAACCTAATTCATTTAGAGGTTGGTACAGAAACAAGCTCAGACACTTGGCCTTGTGATTGAATACCACTGCACAATGCAGTTATATCTTTAAACAGCCTTTAATCACGTGCAAAAATGAATATGAATGAACTAATGGATTACTTACTAAGTTCAACTCTCCTGCCACCAGCCTCTACTCTTCCCGATCACGTGATGCCGGAGGGCCCCGAGCTGCATCTGGCCAGCCTGTTTGTAAACAGGAATTGCCAGGGGATCATGTTCACGGGCCCTGTGGAGAAGTCCGAGGTCAGCAAGTGCCCCGACGTTCCTTTCGCCTGTGACGCGTACCGCATCTCGGCCGCCTCCCGCGGTAAGGAAGTCCAGCTCACCCTCACGCCCCTAAAGCCGGAGGAGTCGGGGCAGGAGCAGGCGGGGCCCATTAACGTGGTCTTTCGCTTCGGAATGTCGGGCTCTTTCCGGTTCACGACAGTGGAGGAACTCCCCAAGCACGCCCATTTGAGATTCTACACCAACGAAACCCCCCCCAGGGCATTGAGTTTTGTGGATCCCCGCAGATTTGGGGGCTGGCAGCCCAATGGGACCTGGCAGGCAGACAGAGGGCCCTGCGTCATGTTTGAGTATCAGCTCTTCAGGTCGGAACCCTTCTTTAATGGAACCATTTCTGTCTTCGGTGGTAAATGCACTGCTAAAGAAAAACAAAAAAAACAGTGTTTAAATTTAAGCTTACACTCTGACCCTGCAGGGAGAATGTTCTATCTCATCTGTCAGATCGTGCATTCGACAGGCCAATCTGTGAAACTTTACTGAACCAGAAATACTTTAACGGCATTGGCAACTATCTACGAGCTGAAATCCTTTTCAGGTGGGCTATGAGACATTTCTTTCTTCCTGTAACAACCCTGTAATAATTTAGTCATTTCAAATAATATGTGTGCTTTATCCCTAACTAGGTCCAAAATCCCACCGTTTATCCAGGCAAGAACTGTGCTTGAAGAACTTCGATCGAAAGACCTCTCTGAGCAGGATGTTAAGCCCACCAAAGAGGTGAGATCCGTAAAAATAAATTATTCCCCTCTTCTCACCCTCTTCAACGTCTCGGTTTTTGCACTTTCCTAGATACCGGATATGTCTCTGGGTAAGAAAGGAACGGCGAAGATGGAGACTTCTGACATCCTCAGCCTGTGTCACACTGTTCCTCTGGAGGTGGTGAAGCTAGGTAGCTAATAGCAAATGCGGGGTCAGCAGCCTCTCTAAGACGAGCCTTTTTTTAAATCACTTCATTATTTATTATCATCAGAATGAACATTTTGATTAGTTTTAGCAGAAAGGTCGCACTCTAATTTCTTGTTACAATGTAACGATGTATTACAATGCAGTGAAGCAGTCACGAAGCCGAGTTCTGAGCCTTACCCAGAAAATCCTTAAATCGTCCCCGTTTCAGTCCTTGTAAAAATGTTCCCGTTGATGCGCTAACGTCTGGTTCCGACCATCTGTTTTAGGAGGCAAGGGCTACGACCCAGATAAGAGGGAATACTCGGTCTTGGAAGCATGGATGCAGTGTTATTACGTTGAGGGGATGAAGTCACTAAGAGATCACAATGGTCGAACCATTTGGTTTAAGGTAAGGTTGAAATTGAAATGAATGCAGGTGCCCCCATACATCAGTCTCTTTTTAAATCTTAGTGCCTTTAACCGGAGGATTTGAAAGAACGTATCCAGATCTAGAAGTATTGAATGTGTAACAGTTTAAAATTTAACTTTTAGGGAGAGCCCGGTCCAATGGCTCCGAAAGGTAAGACACGTCCGACTCAACACAGGTTGTTTTTAAATTTGATAAAATTGCATCTGCTGTATTTAGCAGCTCGTCTCTTCAAACTACTATGCACCAAAGTCTCTAGTCATGAACTGACCGGTTTGCTAACGTGTGATGAATGAAAATTTCAGTTTCCTTCCTTGCCTTAGGCAGCAAATCTTTAAAAACAAATAGAAGAATCAAGAAAGAAAGAAATGACGGCACTGAAGATAAAAAGGTGAGGGCGTTTTTGTGAAGCGTTTCCAGAACCGGTTGCTTTTTTTCCCTGGTTAGGTCCAAGAATAGTACCCAGCTGAAGCAGTCCATCTCCCTTGCCAGGTGCCCAAAACGCGGTCAGAAAAGGTGACAAAGGGACAGAAGGTGAAGGTGAAAAATGAAGCGGCTCAGAGGCCAACAAGGCTGAAAAGAAGCATAGCCACGGAGTGCAAACAGCCGCTCACCCCGAAGACGGTCGGTGAAGGTCAGCGGGCCCGGAAGAGGAGCAGAGCTGAAGAGACCGTGGGTGAGGACCGCGGTTCATTTCCCCGCTCGGACAGACCGATAGATGACATTCTCACTGCACACCCCCCCCCCCCCTCCCCTCACGTTGTCTGTTGGCTTATGCTTTGTTTGATACAAAAACTCAGACCCGTTCCTCTTCCTTTTAGTGGCCTTGCGGCGGAGTGGGCGTGTGACCAAGGGATGTGCCTGACGGAGGTGGTGATGGATCTGCCCCAGCCGGGAACCAGTTTAGTCATTTTTTGTATACTTAAAAAAAAAAAACTTGTATTGGCGCCTTTCATGGGTGGAAAAAACGTCCATATCTTTTTAATCCTATACATGCATCTAAAAATTTGTATAATGATACATTATCCACCATAAATGTATTCAAAACAACCAGATCCGTTTGCAGGTTTTTATTTGACAAAATATTAACATTTTTCAATATTACTAAACATTTTTGACAGTCAACTGTCTGTGTACCCCCCCCCCCCCTTGATGGGATTAACCATTTACTGGTATCTAAACTGAGGTGCATTCGAATTAAAATTAACTTCTGGGAACAGAGTAAAGATGAGATGCGGCGGCGATTTTAGCATTTACTGGAGAAAGAGCAGAACGGAAACAATCTGGAAGGGAGTGAAATCCAGAGAGATTCCAGAGTCGGTGATAGGTATGGTGTGGGACGAAACCGGACGCTCCAGAAGATCACAGCTTAGGGGAGAGACGCATTGCAGTTTCGTTAATCCGAGGAGTAACGGACACCGTCTTATTCATGCTGAACTGTACTTACCTTTGAGCCTTTCTCAGCGGCAGCGAGCTGGTCAGGGTTACCGATAAGTTGCTCCCGTGGGCCTCGTACAGTCGGACCACCAGAGCGTTGCTATGGTCCTCGGCCTGCAGAGCAAATACAGTCATCACTCTGACGAGCTGACTTGTGATGCTGAGGGCCGGTTCCCGAAGGATACCTGTTTGACGGTCTCCAGGATGACTGCCGGGGAGCTGACGGAGAAAGCACTCCATGAAATGTTGTCAGGGGCGTCGGGGAGTAGGCGGAGGGGGAAGTTCAGATTGTACGCACACTGGATGACTGACGAGCCTTGGAAGGAACCTGTTGATTGGAATAGAGAACATCTACGTTCCTCTGTGGCATCCAGCTTCTGCTAAAAACTATGGCTTCCTCAACGGAAGGCAGCCTGAATCTACCTTTGTGCGGTATCACTGCGTAAGCGAAACGATGAGACCCCATATCAGCATTGGCATCTGGGGACTTGGGGGCCCGGAGCCTGAAGAGGGAGAAACGGAGACTGTGAGCAGGTACCGTGCGGCTGCACCCTGTCCTGACCGAACGCCTCAACGCGCCTTTGTTCCCGCCTTTACGAAACTCGACTACATTTCGTTTCGGATCTACCCGTTTCACTCACAAGATTTTTGAAATGAACAGACTGACAATGGGAGTTTCACAAGCCGGCTGACAGGAAACTCACAGAGAGAGCGTGAGGGTGTTCCGATGAACAGAGTAGCCATATTTGCAGTCATTCAGCAAAGCCACTCCGAATCCGTGCTCTGACAGATCTGCCCATTTGTGCCCCCAGACCTGCGTGTTATGAATGAATAGCATTGCGTATGGAGTCCTTCTTAGTTAGTTGGCTTTGAAAATATGCCAGGGTGATGGCAACTTGAGGAATGAACCAGAGTTACGCAGTGTAGTACACAGTAAATCCTATAAAATGCATCATTTCCAGAACCCAATATATTAAAGTCCAGCCATCATGACTAGGCAGCTGCCAACTATGTAGAGTTGTTGTGACCGTACCTCAAAACGGGCCCAGTCCCAGGATGTGTTCCTGTGCGTGGGCCTCTGCAGGTGGCCAAACTGGATCTCATATGTGGCATGGGGGCTGCGTACTTGGACCGGAAACTCCACCTTCAGGAATTTGTGGGACTCTCCCCAGTCCACCTGGTGGAGGGAAATGGCACAGTCACAGATGAGACGCTTCTACAATCTTTTGAGATGGTCTAAATAATAAATTATTTACGACATGCCCGAGAAATCATGGCTCTTAACAACAAGGTCCTCACCTTGGTGTCAAATTTGAGGTACGGACACGTGGCATCCAGAATGACCTCCTGCGTGAGGGAACTCTTGTCACTGATCCTCAGGGTGTAGGTCACGCTTCCACGTAGTCCCCCAGCGCAGACTACCTTCACTGGGCTAACCACCTCCGTGACCGGTCTCCTACGATGCACATCCAATACTGAGGAGTGAGGACGCCAGCCACCTGCGGTGGTTTAAAACGTTTCGCGCCGTGCAGTGGACATGGTAGCGACTGGGAGATCTCACCTAGTCTGAAGGTGGTAGTCCATCACGTCCCAAGCGTCCCAGTACAAAGGGACATCGTCAAACATAACAAACTGGTTTCCACGACAGCCGCCAGCAATCGCTTCTCTGAAACCCAGGAGTAAGAGCTAACTGCGGAACAACCGTTGCGTTACCGCAGCGAGCCTTTCGCGCGCCGAATCCAAGGCGGCGCGGTCTCACCTGTTCGTCTTCATCAGGCAGAGCGAGGATAGACAGCCAGCCTTATCTACAACCACACACAGGATGCCATTGTCCATGAGGACGGTGCCATCGTCCTGTGAGCACAGAACGCCGTGTCACAGACCAATCGCCACTCAAAGGGTGTGCGAGATGGAATCAAAGACTCGGACAGGCAGGTACCTGGAGGGTAACAGAAACGGGACACTCGGGTTGTACGGAAGCCGTGAATGACATCACACCCACACTGGGGACTTTCACCAGGGCTGTAAAACAAAGTGGTGGAAAGGCTCATTAAACAACGATATTCATAAGGGGGAGAAACCCTGAATGCAATTTTAAATCCTTTACTTGGCATAATCAATACCATAAACTCAAATTCACAACAATTAATATATACAAGAAAACAAAATGTGCCTTTTCAGAATTGTGCATATGTATCCCCAGTACGGATATCTTGAATTGACATTTCTTCTTGGTCATTTGAAACCAAGCGCATTTGTTTCCCTAACACTTGCACACCACATCTGTGTATAGTGCAGTGGTCATTTGCAGGTGGTGTCCATACCCAGTACTGGTTGGGTGGCACCGCCTGGTACTGGCACTGTGACCACCTCGCAGCGTTCCCAGGGCAACGTGTTGAGCACCGCCGTGGCCTCACCCTGGCCTGCACCCTCCCACAGAGCTCTGCATGCGCCCTGGAGAAGACCGCCCCCAGCAGTCCGGATGTCTGCGATACAGAGAGGAGAGGTCTTGTTCCACGTCCCCGAGGCGCAGTCCAAACGGACATTTTAGTCACCCCAGTTTACCCTGGTAGTATCCCAGCGCGTCCTTCACCACCACCTCGATGCAGCTGCCTGGGATCACGTCGTGGAACTGATTGAGGAGCAACAACCTACAAGGACAACAAAAGACGCTCAGATCACGTGACGGTTAACATCAAAAGCCCGTCTTAAAGACCACAACACGGCACGGTGAGATGTCATCGCCGAGATCTGCCGCAGGTTATGACTGACTGGAAGCTCAGTGAAAGCCCAACGTTTAACTCTGTGTATAGTGCTTCCCTCAACGCTCGTGACCCGAGCCATCCTGGTGCGTTGGTACCAGACACCTTCCCTACCTCCATAACTCCCGCAGCTTGGCGGATGGGTACGGGAAGGCGGCCCGACTCCTCCACAGCGCCAGGCTGCTGGCCACCTCAATGTCATGAAGCAGAGTCTCACACTGCCGGTTCCCCAACTTTATCTGTAGATAAGGCAGCAGACCCAACAACACGGTCACTCGGCCACACCGAAGAGCCGAGAGGACAAACCTCAGGCTCAACGTCGCCACTTATCCCAAACAGCTCGTTAAAAACACTGCTACTATAATCCTAAATATAGTAACACAACGTGGCCACACTTTATTACGTCTGGATCCACTGGTAACTCGTAATACTGCAGGCTTTAGTCCACTTGCTACTCCTAACCCTTTAAATTGGATTGCACCTAGGAGGTCTGCAATCTTCAATCCTCCGAGACTACTTTTGCTCACAAGAGGCAGTTCGCTATTCGGTTCTTCCAAGACTGAGGTAAAAGATTAAATCTGGCGGGAAAGCGTACACACGGATTTATAAACTCACGTTCTAAGAGTATCTCCTCACTCCTTTACTCTAAACTCAAGCTCCGCGCTGGGACTGAGGTTGGCATATGAGCTTTCAACAATGTCACATTAGTTTTAAAAGATCTTCCTCCGATTGGTCTAATCCTGCTCTTAGCGGGGGACCAGATAATCCAGGCATGACCCTGTACACCATCTCTTGTCCTCCTTCTTAAAAAGTTTATCTCCAACGCAGCACAGAATGCATCTGCCGATTAGCTGACTGGCACCTCCCGCCTTCTCATTCTCTGGTTCATCTAAGGAAACCTACAGCCTGGGCTTTAGCTGCCAGGACAACAGCAGAAAAAAACAAACAGTTTAACGGGAGACCCTACGGGTGGACACTGTGTCACTCAGCAGCGTCGATGAGAGCGTTAAGACTGCACAGGTAGCGTTACAACAATTGTAAGAATGCGCGACAACATGTACGCCGACTGTCTCGTTTGGAGACCTCCTCTAACCTGTGCCTGCGTTGTATAGGTGCCATTATGGAGCTCGAGAAAGAGCTCCCCGGTCCAGGTGCAAAGGAGATCAGAGTTGGCCTGAAGTTCTGAGAAAAGCCTCCCAGGACTGGAAAACTGGACCCTGGAAGAAAGTCAAACTTCAAGAGAAACAACTTTTTGCCGGGAAACGAATACAAACAACGCCCGTTGTGGCCGCTGACATTTTCACAGTGAATCATAACGCATCTGAACCGGCGCATAGTGAACCCTTTGTGAACGGCAAAACACACACTTCCTGTTTCGCGCTAACCTTCGCAAAAGGTGCTTCAGTGTTAGCGCAGCCTCATTCTGAACAAAGCCTTTCTAAGTTACCTACTTTGGCATGCCATCCGTGTTCTGAACCCGCTGGAGTCGATCCAACATCAGCTGCGTCGGTCCCCCTCCCCCATCCCCGAAACCGAACAGGACCGCGCTGTGATTGGCTCTCCCTTTGTCCTTGTTGTTCCTCACCGTATTGAACAACTGAGGGGCAGAAGTCGTCACCGTCAGCCGTCACTGCCGACTGAAAAAAAAGACTGAAACAGACCTGCCGGGAAAACAACTCACGTCCTCCACTTTGCCCTTCATCTCGTACGAATTTCCTGGGGGGAAATGGGTAAGCACCTGCGAGCCATCCAGGCCTTCCCAGAAAAACGTGTTGTGCTGGGGAAAGGCAGGTCAACACGCTCCCCAATCACTCACTCAACGCAACGCAACGCTCATATCGAGGAGAAATCAAATGCCCATCTACATTACCATTGGCAAACACTTGCCTGCTATTCCCACAACATATAGAGCCGTATTTATAATCAAAATCCATTAACGTTACATTAACGTCCATTAACGTTACATTAACGTCCATTAAAGTTACTATTCATTTTAAAAAGTCAGGACCAAGTCTGTATCAAATGGGTGTGTGTGATGATTCAAATAAACTAAAAGTTCTGTTGCTAAATAATTTCTGCCTGTGTGACCATTAGTGAATCTGTAGCGAGTACACTTCATGCAGAGGTGTGGTCTGCGCGGTCTGCTGACGAGAGCTCTCACCGGGAAAGTGTTGACCAGGTTCCAGCTAAGCTTCTGCGTGAGGAACTGTGTAATGCCGCTGCCCTGCATTATCTGGGGGAGCTGCGCTGAGTAGCCAAACGTGTCAGGGAGCCAGAACTGCAGAAGAGCAGGTGCGAGAGGACAGGTACGGTCAGGTGCGAGAGGACAGGTACGGTCAGGTAGGGTCAGGTGCGGTCAGGTATGGTCAGGTACGGTCAGGTGCGAGAGGACAGGTACGGTCAGGTACGGTCAGGTACGAGGGGACAGGTACGGTCAGGTACGAGGGGACAGGTGAGGATAGGTACAGTCAGGTGCGAGAAGACAGGTACGGTCAGGTACGGTCAGGTACGAGAGGACAGGTACGGTCAGGTACGAGTGGACAGGTACGGTCAGGTGCGAGAGGACAGGTACGGGAAGATAGGTACGGTCAGGTGCGAGAGTGTGAGAAGACAGGTGACGGCAGCAGAATTTCAACATATTTACGCAATTCTCACATTACTGTGAACTTCTCCCCTTTATTTTCCTTCAGAGATAAATCTTCATGAAAAACAGGCGTTTCTGGGATTTTTTGGGTCAGTGTTTAATGCGACTGTAGTTGGGTAGCTTTGTACTCATTATCATTATCGATCAAATGAAATGTAATCTGATCTGAGCCTTTCATGGGAACAGCATCGTTTGAGTGCGATTGTGCTTCAATACCTCTTTACAGTAACTGCCAAACTCCTGCTGGAAGAAGCGTTGGCCTTCCAGGAACTGACGGACCATGGATTCCCCAGAAGGGAGGTTTCCATCCTGCAACAGGGAGGAGAGGATGGGCACAGTAGCCATAAAAAGCCCGTGGTAAACCATAGGGACTCATTTAATACTCCCACCCAAGACACTTCCTGTTACTATAAAATGAGTGAGAGAGAGAAGTGTGGTAAACC
>JAOVYW010054164.1:0-10215 GCA_025775045.1 Hiodon tergisus | reverse complement strand
GGGACTCATTTAATACTCCCACCCAAGACACTTCCTGTTACTATAAAATGAGTGAGAGAGAGAAGTGTGGTAAACCACAGGGAATCATTTAATACTCCCACCCAAAACATGTTATCCCTTGAACAGGATTTTGAGATTTGTGACGCGTGTTACCATTTCCACCCAAGTTCCACCGACCGGGATGAACTGGCCCTTCTGCACAAAATGTTTAATTTTGGAGAAAAGGCCCGGGTACCAATTCTTCACCCACTGAAACTGCTGAGCCTGTAGATCAGAGAATGGGCCAGACAGAGATGAGAGGCCAACCTTGGAAGGCAGGAAGGGTTTGCGCTAAAGAGAATCTACGTTACCTGGGATGCAGTGAAAACAAACTCTGGATTCTTTTCCATGAGACCAATCACAGTCACCCAACTGCGAGCACACTTTCGGATTGTCTCCTCATAGGGCCACAGCCAGGCTGTGAAAATGGAGGGCAGGGTTTATTAATGAAGTGCCGATAGCAGTAAATCCTCGGTGTGGTTCACAATACTTAAATTAATTTTACCACAACTGACTGGTATTTCATGATTTAATTTGTAAAAGACCATTATCAGGATGCTGTGGTGAGATGCATGTAGAAACGTCTTTAGATAGAGGAGGTCACCGGAATCAATGTGACAGTGGCCCATAGCATGGACAATGTGCTGGCTTTCTCCATTTCTCTGGTTGAAGAACCTTTGGGCTAAGGCACGGGCTGCAGAGAAGGAGCTGGTGTCACTGGGATCACACAGATTCACCATTTCATTGGCAGTAAATAATGCCTGGTAGCCACGCTGATCGCTCTCCCCCGCCAACTGACAGCCAGGAAAAACAAAGCGGATGAAGGGCTTTTAAAACGTAGACTTATACACGATTTCTACCAAAATCTTAACCGAGAAGCGATTTCAAAACCCAGTAACGTAATGAGCTGTCCAAGATTTCATACCTTCGCAAAGTCAACAAGCATCTCAAAGTCGGTAACAAGGTCTCTGACATCACGGTTAAACACAGCAAGCTCCGCCCTCTGAAGGGTGTATTTCCTGTCAGGGTCAGGGGCTGCAATCATGGAACCTAGCCCTGCCCCAAACAGTCCGTTACAGGCCACCTCCACGTATAGAGTAACACTGCAACAAACGAGGGGGTGAGACATCTCAGTTTTGACCATGTTTTTGACCAAGTCAGATCACAGGAAATTACGCTTTAGAACACTGGAGTCTGCTGATGAGGAAACCCTAACCTGCCATGCTCATCATCTCTGAGGCTCTCCGTCAGGATATATTCGGTCTTCTCACCTTCTTTTGTTATCCCCTGTAATTCAGGTAGAAATGGCGAAATGACGGTAAACGCGCAGACGTCTCACTTCATAAAGGTTTCTGATTACCTTTAATTCCATTCTGACATCCTGTTAAAACCGGATGAATGAGATTTAAATGCATCCGTTTTTTTTCCCCAACCAACCTGAACCGGTTGGCCATCTCTCCAGACCATTCCTTCGCCATCGCTTTCCCACACGAGATGGATCTCTTTTCCTGTCCAGGCATCGGGAATGGCGAGAGACACCTTAAACCAACAGGTCCACCACCTAAAATATAACATTAAAAGGTAATCACGGATTAAATGGGGCAGGCGCAATTCCAGAACGAACCTGAAAGGCGTAAGAGATAAAAACCAGGATAGTAAACCTGCAGAAAACCACCTTACTCAAACAAGCCTCGAGTTCTTAAGAGTACTTACGTTGGTCCAAAGCTATCGCCAACTCGGCATGGTGTAAAGGTCTGTTGCACAGCCTCTGAGAACGGAATGCGTTTTGCAGTCAAAAAGGAAGTAATGGACGTCAAGGCACACCGTTCCCCATATAACCTGCAAAGAGAGAAATTTACTGAAAAAGATTCACGTGCCCTTCGTACATAGCGTCATCGAGTACGTTGCTAATGTCAACATTCACTTTAGAAGCATGAAGGCAACTCTTAAGACCATTGCCAATACGGTTGACAAATGTATGTCCAATTAGTTTGGTTTGGCAGTAGATTGTTTCATTGAACCAAATTAAATTTGGAAAACTCGTGGTTTAATTTGTGAAACGTAAAGTATCTAGCATTTGGCGTTTCACGAAGGCTTGATAACTGTGGGTATGAAACTAAATAAAATAAACTTTCGATTGTACGGAATTACCTTCCCCTGAGATTGCAATCGGTGAAATACACATCGGAGACAAACTTTTCAGCTCGTTCGAGTAGGGTCCGGCGGTTTTTCAAGACCGGTTGGTGATACATTTTTTTCGGAGTGGACTGATAAAATGTAGATTTGAACTGTGCATGAAAATTAAACACAACAACAAGCCCGTTTTAATAAGATTGTGATTAAGAGCAGAGTGAAGCTGGTCTGTAAAGAAACTCAATAGATAACATTCAATTTCCGGGTAGGTATTGTTTTTCAAAATAAAAGTGTAATAATATTCAAAATTAAGTTTTTTCCAACACTGTTTAAATGTTTAATAATGATAAATAGCAATAAAACAATTATATGTATCAGTTTCTTATACAATTTTTTTTATTTTCATACTAATGTTTATTTTATTTTTTTAATTAAAACAACTCATAACAGAGTAAGTTTTCCGCAGCTGAATTAGTTGCGGTTGTAGTTCTAACTTAACTTAGCTGTTGTATGAATAAGACATTTTCATAGTTATTAATTATTAAGTTTTTAATGGGCCTATTTTTAAATATAATAACGCTTTCATATGTAATTTATTACATTAGTATTAAAATGTCCGTGCTATACTGAACACCGTGTAACATTTGGTAGAACACGATTAGTGAATTAATTATACTTGATCTGATGAGGGGGTCTGAATATGTTATTCCAGTTTTACTCTGACGCAAATCTTTAATCAAGGCTGTAGAACCTATTAAAGTAAAAGTACCATGGTCCTAATAACATTTAATAAAGTTCATATATATTTTTTTCCTTTTACAATTTTTACTTCATAAGCACTCTTATTTTGAAACATTTATATACATTTTTACTCCGGAAGTGTTTCAAAAGAAAAACTAACCCCCCATTGGCGCTGGCTTTTAGTGAGCGGTGTTAACTTATCGCTATATCTATCGATCCATATACCACATCAAAAAAATCCTACTGCGGGTTTCACCTTCGCGTCTGTGACTACGTGAAATAATCCTGGGTAATTTTGCCAAAGATTGTTTTTAGGCAATGGTACTATGATTTGACAGTGCAGAATACCCTATCAGATTGTCATAACAGTCTAAAATAAACTACACTTTAGGCAGAATGAGGGCATATCTACGAATGTTCTGCTATTTAGACTTATCATACCGATGGGTACGATCCAACTGACAGGAGATTATATAGTGCTTCCTACTTATCTTCCGTAGCTGTTTAAAAAATGGAAGAAAGAATAGAAATATAAATAGTTCGCTTATCAGTGATGCATCAGTGAGGTGTTTTGCACTGTAAAATTATCCTACCTGTTTATTTTAGGATGGATCGATAAAGCTATAATTTTGCGCTACGGTAGGAAGATCTGACAAGGTAGAAGAAATCGACACCATGTGTGTGCCATGCGTCTAGCTAGCCTAGCTTTTCCATTGAATAAATACAACTTACTTATAGAAATCCATGCGCAAGTAGTAAATGATGGGCGTGATAAAAATGGTAGGACAATCTGATGGGTAGGATGAAATTTCAGGACATCGGCAATAAGCGGCAGAATAAACCTTTTTTTTTCCTGCACGAATTGTCTCCGAAAAACTAAATCAATCGGGAGTGAAAGTAAATCAGGGCGACCCCCCTGAATGTGCACAGTTGTACAATTGGACAGTTTCACTAGGCCATCATTGGTCATGTTACATAACTTGGTGTAATATCACTTCTTAAATATTAATAAAAGCTCATGTGTGAACATCTTTGAGACAGAACTGTAAAGTCATATTATCAAAACTTTTGATAGTCCAATTTCTCCCCCCTCCCTTTACTCTTCCAATCTCCTTATCACAGGAAAACCTTCGCACAACAAGCTGGGAAACTGCGTTGGTCCTTGAGAAGA
This sequence comes from Hiodon tergisus, assembly GCA_025775045.1. Classification (NCBI taxonomy): domain Eukaryota; kingdom Metazoa; phylum Chordata; class Actinopteri; order Hiodontiformes; family Hiodontidae; genus Hiodon; species Hiodon tergisus. Next base: position 6,131 of record JAOVYW010054164.1, on the reverse strand, counting down.
GAAGTTCAGCCTTGCACCACCCTCCTTTCCCGTCTTGTCTCTCAGGCGGGATATCTGCTGCTCGCCCTTGAGAAGACAAAGACAAATACGTCACTAAGACACACTCACACACACACACCTGTACTCAGAGCTGAATCGTTATCACCCGTGTTAAGATGTTGTGATTTCACTAAGCAGAATTTTTTTATCCCTATCATATTAGTCAGTCATTTAACAAGTAACCATTAATAATCAATGCATATGAATATAGACCTAATAATGATTGTTATAATCAATAATAATAATGATAAAATAAAAAGCAATTGTAGCACGCCGACGTGCTTGGTTCGGAAATAATCGGTAAGACACACTTCCGGGTTCTCCGGCTTTCTTGCCGGCTTTATTTCAATAATCGCTCTTCACTGACCGCCGTTCTCCCGCCCGGCTCCTCTACCAACTCCAGCACCTACTGACGGATCACAGGTCGTTAAATGCTGTTTGCAATTAGCATGATCCTCAGCCGGTGCTGATGGGCGTGCCCGGACCTCTCCTGTGCGTGTACTCGAGACGGACGCGTGGCACAGCAATCCTTTGATTTTATGAATAATTTATTTACTACGTCCTCTTATCCAACTCGTGGTCTGGTATGCCAGAGCCCAAGCCAGTAGACACAGGGTGTGAGATAGGTTACACCCAGGACCGTACCGTATCCCAGGACGGCATCGCGCACACACATGCACGTGCACATGCACACACGACCAATTTCGCAGTTGCCTGTCCACCTGTTTCACAAGGTTTTGGACCAAGGGAGAAAGCCTGAGTGAAACTCAAGGAGAGCTCATGAACTCCGTACAGACCGCGACCTGTACCAGATTTGAATCCAGAGCCCTGGCACTGCGAGGTACCCATGCTACCCAAAGTGCCTCTTGCAGGAAGAAGGTCCATCCATCTCACAAGCTCCACTGGGTACAATGGCCTTCTGTTGACTTCCCAGTGTCTGTAAGAAGCATTGTGTGCTTCAAGGCTGGAGAATACTCTTTTTGTTATAAACTCTGAATATTATGAACAAAATTATTCACAGATCTGACCCTGACCCTATCAACCCATACCTCCCACTCCTATGACAACCAAACCCTTGATCATCCAAGATGAAAACGGGGAATGCAAGGGAAAACCGCATGACAAACGTAGTCCTTTGTGGCCCTGGGAACTTTTCTGCCGGACCGGAACGTTTTCTGCATCAACACCTCAGGGACCTTAAAACACAGACTGAAAATTGTGGGAGGTGGCTTTTCATAAGAAATATGAATTACCTTTGGTCAAATTTAACAAACTGAAGTTCCTATTCTCAGATACAGAATGCCTGTAATGCTTGTAAGACTGAGCGGAAACAAGTACCCTGTCATTCCCTGCACGCCATTAAGCTGCACTACAGATCGCCCAAACCAGTTTAAATAAAAAATTTTTTTTAACTTGTTTATCTTCTGCACAAGAAATATAAAAAGAGAGACGTGACCTTGTGGTGTAGATCACAAATGCGTCTTGCCTTAGCATTTGTAATTGAATGCACAGCCTTACATCTGTTTTGAGCAGATGTTCATTTTGGACAATGTGAGTTAGGATTTCGCTGCTCTGGGTAAATACTGATGGGTAAATACTGATGGGAGGGCATGTCTCAGAGCTGGGCCTTCCACTTTACCGCAGCTCGCGTTCTGCGGGTTGGGGTCCTCTCTGAGGATCACGGTCACAGGAAAAGGATTTCTGATGTGGCAAAACCGGGCCTGGAGGAGACATCTCAGGATAAATGGGGATTGGGGCCCGTGTGTTTGGTCCTGGACTCTCATCTTCGCCCGGACAACTGCAGATTATCGAAGAGAGACCCTGTAATCCTAATGACAGCAGCTGTGGTCTAACATGAAGCTGCCCACAATGAACACAATGAGTGCCAAAAAACCCAAACGGAAGACATAAAACTGTGGAGTTCTTCCATACTTTAAAATGCATTTGCTTAGCAGACGTTTTTATTTAAAAACAGCCTTATTTTTAGAATCGAAACTAAAGGTGTTAAACGTAAATCTAAGGAGGAGAACTACAGTCCAAAGGGCGAGAAATGCCACAATTTATCAAGATCTGCATAGCTAGAGAAGTCCAAAAAGGTCAGTCACAGTCTTGAGTGCCAGAGCCCAAAATGCTGACGATCGGTCTGTGCTGCCATCTGCTGTACATTCCAGAGAACTGCAATGAGCCCAATAAAATTTCAACAACCATCAAACGAGCCTGAGAATAGCGGCGAAGTCACGGTGTGATCGTTACGCATGTGTTCAGACTGAAGACGTGTATGATGACCGTTTGGGTTTCAATAGGCACAGTTTCAGCACACTTCCTTGGGATGGGAATTAACCGTACGGTACCTTTGATAGGGCTTAAAAAGTCGAAGGAGTTTTTTTGGGAACTTGCTTGGCGACGGTCTGAGCCCCTTTGTGTTTGTCTCCTTTAGATGTTTTTCTACCGCACGCCCTTGCATTTGTACTGTTCAATTTTACAACTGGGGGACAGCGAGAGAGGAAAAGACTGTATTACTCCAGTCTTATAGCATGTAACACATACAGTACATGCGTAAAAACGTGTATATTGCAACTTCAGCCGATTTTCTAATGGCAGAAAAAAAACGTACATGATTAACTTTTTCTTTTATAAATACTAATACCTATTAACATTGAAACATTTGAGACACATTTCGCTTGTCTTCAGAATAGGCTCATCATCCTTCTGAGAAAACATATCACCACCTAATGGTCTTTGTCAAGGGCACATGTGGTGTATTCCAGGTATCAAGAACGTTGCTAACATTCAACAGCACAGGGTCCAAGAGTACTGTTAAGGTAATGCTGAATTTGTAGAAGTCCAATACTGTAGCTTTGCATACCCATACTCTGTGGATCCCACTGCTGCCATGTAATGTAATGCTGTAATGTAAACCCAGTGTGAAATTACCCAGAGTGCAGGAAAAACAAGGGGTCTCTCTCTCTCACACACACACACACACCACGTTGCGCATTCCCACGGACAACCTGGAGGGCAGATCTGCATTTAAACTAGCCTAGCCGAGAGTAAGATACATATACCATTCTTTAACGACTTTTGGGTGTCTTCCAGTCACTTATAAAGTAATAAATAATAAAAAGAACTGCAAAACATTTGAAATTAGTACAATTTATTTTTTTATAACTCTTAAAAGCATCCTGGCAAACTGATTTTGCCACCAAGCTCCCCATTTAAGTCCTTCCATCAAAAACTTTACACCAGAAGAGAAGGAAAGGAATGCCATTTTATTTATAAATCAGATCCTGTGTCAGGGATAGCTCAGTCCTGGGTACCCCGCTGGCTCCGCGGGGACAGGTTGGGACAGCAGGGCGGGACAGGACGGACGCTGAGGGCCGGTTTCGAGGGAGCCCCAACATCGTGCTCAGTTCCCGTTCTGGGCCGTGTTCAGGTACTCTTTGTGCAGCTTCTCCTGGGCCTCATACAGCTTGCGTAGCTTCTTGGTCTGTCCCTTACTGATCTCCTTGCCCTCGGCGTCGTGCGTGGGGAAGCCCTGCTCGGAGAATCCAAAAAATAAAACCAAAAACGCTTTCAGACCATTTCCACGAACTGACTGGGTCTCAAAAGGTATAAAAAAGGGTTCTTGGCGAAGAAATAAACAAGCCTATCTTGTACAATACCCATTGTGCAACTAAACAAAAGCGTTACGGTGCCAAACGTCCCCCTCTCCTTACCGCTTCATCAAAACCAGAATACTTGTCAGTTTCCGAGCGGAACATCTCACTGGGAGGAATCTTCATCTTCGCGAGTTTCTCCATCTGTAAGGAGGCGATTCAGGGCAGACCAATTACCCTTCCACAGGGTCCCAAAGCCAGCGAAGAAGTTTTTGCAAAAGTAATTCCAAAAGGATATAGGACAGGAAAAGGATCTTAAAACGAGGGTCTGGTTTTTACAGCCTAGGACAAGCCGACAGTTTCTCCAACAAGCTCAAACCTTCAGGAACAGCTCTTGTACCGTTAGTCTGTTATGACTACACAGAGAGCTAGCCATTTCTCTGTGCTACACTCTGTCTGAGCCGGAGATGCAGCTTTCCATTGACTACAGCCAACATGGAGGTCTCAGTGCCAGTAGTCCACTCACTTCCTGTTCCTGTTTCCTCTTCGCTGCCTCCTCTTTCTTCCTCCTCTTCTCCTCGTCTGCCTAAAGGAACAGGAACAGCGCAAGAAGCATTCAAACCCGCGTTAAAGGTGTTTTGGTAGCTGAGTAGGAGGGCGGAGTTCGTGTGCGTAATCCTGCGCTGATCCCAGGTCACGTTGTGGGGTTTGTAGCCCGGGTAACAGAGATGGCACGATTGTTGAGTGGGGGAAAGCTAACAGGGATGTGTGCAAGTGTGCCATTTGTTTCCGGGACGGCGCTTTTGGAACGCCCGTGGCAGGGCACAGTCAAGAGTGAATTAATCAGAACACTCTCCGCTGCTGCGCAGAGTGCTGGCTAAGTGAGTTTGGGTTTCACTGCATCAGCCATGGAGATATAAACCTGAGCCGCCTGCACCACTGTAATTAGAAATTCTGAAGACTGCAGAGTTGAGCTATTTGTTATTCAAACCTGGAAGACTAAACACATTTTGGTGCATGCAATTTAATTCTTTGCAGGCCCCTTTGAGGCTAAAGTTTGTATACCATTCCTGTGTCGCCTGACATGACAGAGATTAACGACGGAGGTCATTAACGAGCAACGGCTGTCTTTACCTTTTTCCTCTCCTCTCTCTCCTTCAGCAGGGTCTCTCTGTCCACCAGCTTGACCACGGTTGGAAGTCCTGAACGAGCAGAGATAAGAGCGGTTCTCAACACCCATTCCAACCCACGAGAGCACAAGTTCCCATACCCGATGGACGAGGGCCGCTCTCTGAAAGCCAGAAGGGGTGCAGAGCGTGTGGGTGTGGCAGGGCAAGGATGAGCACCGTACCTTCATGGTCCTCCAAGCGCACCCCCAGCTCAGGCAGAGTGTCGTCCCGCACCTCATCACACAGCCGCAGGACCTCGGTCACTGTAGGGGTGGCAGCAGATGTCCTTATTCAAACAATATTAATAACCCATTTCCATTTCTGATCAAACCAGTAAAGGCATCTTGGGAAACTGCGCCCTCTGTCTGCTGGCATCGCTGGTGCACCCACCAAAACCAACGGCGTCTGCCTACCTACCATGATGGCTACTCTGATCTTAATTCATGGCTTAACAGACAGGGGGAGCTAAGTAACGTGTAACCACATTAGCATCTTTTGAAAGACTGTACCACAGGTAAACAGAACTTTTAAAATAATTAATATACATCATTAATTCCAATCAAGTGTAAATTAGCCGTACCATCTCTCGATGAACACCGCAATTTCACTGCACAAGGAAAGCAATAAATCCTGTACGTAAAGCTGTTATGGATATGCATTTAACAGTTATCATAGCGGAGGCCCTTCCTCACCTTTCTGTTCCCTGGCAATCTTGCGGACTGCTTCCCTGAAGCTCGACAGCACGTTTAGGTAAGGCATCACAGTGCTTTCCAGCTGCAAAAGAAGGAGACGGTGCACAAGGCTCTGCAGAAAGACACACACCTCCATCTTACACCCTTCTCCGACTTACATCCACGTTCTGTCCGTTTTCTCCCACTGGGAATCCGATTGGCTCCGCCCCCTCTATCGCTCCAAATGTCTGCAAAAAACAAGAGTCTGACTTGCCTTGGAGTCCGTTGCGATTTTGTATCCAGTATCCCGTGTCTGTACCCCGTATCCCACACGCATCCGTGTCTGTACCCCGTACCCCGCATGAATCCGTGTCTGTACCCCGTATGCATCCGTGTCTGTACCCCGTATCCCGCAGAGTCTGTTTCATGTTTGTTTTTTGCTGTATCACACAAGAACCTATACCTGCACAAGTGTATCACTGTGTTTAAATATCTTTATACTTTTTTGATGCTTCTGCTGTAACCTGTGTGCGCGTTTGAGGTGTCTGTCACGTAAAAGCAGGTCCGTGAGGTAGAGGGCAATGCTCTGATTTCTGTGTCAGTCTGAGGTGCCCACCTCGCAGTCTCACCTTCAGCAGGTCCGTGAGGTAGAGGGC
>JAOVYW010054133.1:9434-23558 GCA_025775045.1 Hiodon tergisus | reverse complement strand
ATATATATATATATATATATATATATTCAATATTATAGTAAGCTTGCCGCAGTTTTTGTTGAATAGAAAAAATGAAAAATATTTAAATATTGGACAAGATATGTATCCATTTTTAATAGTGTCCTAGTGTTGAAGTTTTCTGCTACTCACAGTTTCACATAAATAAAAGGCTGGTTCAGAGACAATCATTTTTAGCATTTAATGCCTAAATCCTCTTTGGCGTTATGAGTTCTGAGGCTGCTGTTTTGAATCAAAGTGATTTAAAAGGCTCATCAGCATGCTGGGCATTTGCTTCTCAGAGCTCAGGAGAGGTTGAGACATTCTAAGCTCCAGTATTGGAGTCCAGGTTAGCGGGGCTCTGGACTCCACCTTAATCCAGCTACAACGTTTTACCACCCAATCAAGGAAGAGCAGGTATGAATAACCGAGCACCTCCGAGAGCAGCAGGAGGGCGTGACGGGAAATGCCACAGGGGGCTTCCAATCAGAGGAGCAGAGGAGATCCTGGGGTTGCACCTTCATAGCTGCTGGGCTTGACAGGTTTCTGCCTGTCAAGCTCCAGAATCTCAAAACAAATCTGCTGTGTGATTGCACCTTTGCATAAGTGTTTAGATACATACAAAAACTCCCCCTCCTCTGGATGTGAAAAAACAAATTAGCGTAACAGCTGATACATTTTACAGCCTTAATAAAATCTCCCAGATAACTATATGTGTGGAGCAGGGCAATATAGAACAAAGCAGACATATCTCATGGGTGACATCATGGGTCTTTAGAGGAGGAAATTACTAAACCCCATATCCCATTGAATGCAAAAGGTTTAATCAATTTGAACTGGACAACGGCCGGTGCTCTGTGACCATCTGGCTTGACGTGACCAACAGGAAGTCAAACCTGTGAAAACACTAGTAGCGGTGACCTCGCTCTCCTGGCTCCCCCGCACGGCATTGAGGGTGATCTCGTACTCGGTGGCCGGCTGGAGGCTGCTCAGTGTGAAGTTAGTAACGTCGTTGTCGATCACCACACTATCCACTCTGCCTGTTGACCACAGGGACAGCACACCCAGTTAACCACAAGCCTATGTGATATTCTCCTTCTTTAGCAGGATCACTGTCATTCCTGTCAATGCTTTGGATGACTCAGTTATATGTTACCTTTTCTATTTAACTGCCAACATAGAAGGGAAGAAATGCCCACATGTAATTCTGTATCTACAATTTCAGTTCCCGAGTAGAGTAATTGAGTTGCCAGTGCTTAATCCCTAGTCTTACAGATCTGATTGTTTTTCTTTATTTAAATTTGGAATCACAAACTTTGCTAATTTGTGTGCTAAAAGGTGCAGAGAAAGGTACAGAGGACTGGGCTCCCCTAACTGTGCCACATGACATTTAAAACATTTTATTCGAAAATGTAATATCAAAGACAATTATGCTCTAAAGGAAAATCCTCTCTATCCATCTGTATTTCATTATTACTTCACTTTGGATCAAATGAGTGATATAAGCTGGAAGGAAACACGGAAGGAAACATGCTTTATAAACATATGTCAGTATAATGTTATGTATCATGTAATTTTCACACAATTCATTACATAATCCCTGCTTGAAGAAGTCACTTTAAGAACTACGGTACCTCTGGATGACTGGTATGACATCTTGTAGTAGTCGAATGGAGCCACAGGCTGCGTCCACATGATGGTCACTGAGTCTTCGGTGACGTAGGTCACGGTCATCTCCTTCGGCGGGTCCATCCCTTTGGCAGAGGTTGTTCAAAATTAGCACAGTGGTCGGGAGTGGTCAGCGAGACCCACCAACAGAACATAATTTAGAACTAACATCAACCGTCATTTCATAGACAATGTAGCCAGATCAGAGTCTGCTTTAGCGATGGTTTAACATCGGTGAGTCACTACAGAAGCAACACTTATTTTTCTGAACTGCTAAAGTGACTCCACTCCGTCAGTCAGAAAAGGTTTGCTTCCCCAAAACTGGGGGGCTACAAATAGCTAAGGGCCTACTGAGAGACGGACCCTCACATATTCAAACCTGAGACAGGAAAAGAGGAAACACAGGCACTGATGTTTTCCTGAAACGCAGATGATACATATTTGGTGGTTTGGTGGGTGTGCTTGACCAGATAGCAGCTGTTTCTTTTCAGTGTGTTTGTTGTGGCCTTTTCATTCGCTAACATTTTCGGTCAAGTGTACGCTCATTAAGCCATTTTCTGAGGCAGGATATTTTTGTGTCAAATTTCAAGAGGCATAAGACAATAAACATTGTATTTTTCCATAAATGTTTATAACTATTTATAAGAAATCATATGGGAACCATTGCAATAAACAGAAGACATTCGACCCGGCTAACACTGCTTATGTAACCCAAGTTCAGGAAATGGCATTAACCAAGCTGCGGGCTCCTAGTGACCTCCAGGGAACACCTAAAACGCATTTATCCTGAGAAATCTCCAGCCTTGCAGCAAACGGTCCATTGAATCATGTAAAATACGCTACAGAAATGTTCTGTCAATTGGAAAAGAAAAGGGCCTTACAATGGGACTTCACAGATTGGATTTAATTATAATTGCAGACACAGAGCACAAAAATGTGTGAAAACTGGCCCTGCTTGGCAATACAGAATAATGTCTTCAGCTGCATAGAAATGCCTGTGGAATGCAGCACCCCTGTGTCGGCCTGTTTATGTATGCATGCATCCAATTCTTTTCCATTCAACAGAACTTGAAAGCACCAAATAGTGACTCAGTTATTAGCCAATAAAAACAATGTGACGACTCCAAAATATGAGTGACAGGCGATACACACACTTCTTTCCTACTCAGCAATGTTGCCCTCTGCCTGACCTAACTCAACGGGACAACTGTAAACATTTTTGTTTTCTTTGTTTTTTTGTTTGTTCTGCGTGCATGGTTTTGTGATTTGTAAAAGAAGGCATTGATAGCAAACCACCACCACATATTTGTATTTTGAATGACGTCTGTCTTTCTTCTGAAAACGGGGAAATGAGCTGACTGCTAAATGGTTCCGTCTCGGCCACATGGCCCCGGGGTATTCAGGTGGATCACGTTTTTCAGACCTGAGACGATATGCCTCTCCTCTGGCAGCTGATTGGGCGTCGGGATGTAGTGGATACGTCAATGGTCTTGAGGAGGTAATTACAAGGACATGCTGAAGCAATAACAGAGGAACGGAGCGAGGGGAGAAATCTGCAGGGCAGCTGCGTGAGGGGGAAATCTGCAGGGCAGCTGCGCGAGGGGGAAATCTGCAGGGCAGCAGAGCGAGGGGGAAATCTGCAGGGCAGCAGTGCGAGGGGGAAATCTGCAGGGCAGCTGCGCGAGGGGGAAATCTGCAGGGCAGCAGTGCGAGGAGATATTAATGAACACCTGTGTCAAAGCAGGCGAGGACGGAACCCTGCGCAGACTGTTAGCGCTTGGTGCAAACTGAACTTGGAACATCAAGGCATGGCTTCGTCTGGGAGGCGCCGGTGACAGTGGGTTTTAAATCTGCCCACGCACTGCCTCGATCGCTCTTCGCCTTGATTAAAATAACACAACTGCTGTCCTCGGCTTGAAGTGTTTAAGGCCAAGCTGATTGGCCTATCAGGTCCGGCGGTAAGTAGAACTACCGGGAGGCTTGAGAACCAGGTTTTTTTTTTTCTTATTTATTTTTTGATGCTTAATTCTCAAACAAATCTCTCTGTGATGCAAGTGAAACTAAATTCTGTGACCAATATTCTCTATCAAGGGTGTAGTGCTTCTGTGACTGGTGAGGCACAGCAATCCAGCTTAATGTTTTGATTGCGACTCTTCCCTGTAGGCCTTTTTCAAATGTCTAATCCAGTCCCACCCCCCAATGGGCACATATAGCAGATCTTAATTACTTCACTACGATCCTTTAGGGCTGAAATTGATCTGAGTTTAACAGTACTTGATATCTGAACTTAATTCCTTCTTATTCAGTAAGGTTATTGCATGAATGCATTGTTTGCATTCAAGTTGTGAGTTTGTGTGCATGCGTGTGTGTGTGTGTATGTAAGATTAGGGCTGTACCTAATATTTCAATGGTAAAAGAGAATGGCATTTCAGCTTTAATAAATATCTAAAACCCTGGGATCCCCTACATATCTCTTACGGGGAAACGAAGGAAACACAGTCGTTTTTCAGCAGCAGTGTACCTGTGACGACTGAGCCTGTGACGGGCTCAAAGGTCATGGTGCCTTGCACAGTGATGAGGGTGAACCTGTATTCAGTGGAGGGCAGCAGGTCACTGAGGGTGGCCTGCATCTTGGAGCCCTCCAGCGTGACCTCCAGGGTGTCCCCGTCGTCTCGTGGGCTGTATTTCAAGATGAACATTTCGGCAGGTGGAGCGGGGGCGCTCCAGGCAACCGTCAGCGAGTGGGAGGTGATGTCCGAGAAGTAGAGCTGCGTGACGGGGCGAAACCCTGGAAGCCAAAGCCATTGGTCAAGGGAAGGGTGATGAGGAGGGTCGGCACCCAGTGAGATTGCCCATAGAGGAGTTGGGCAGGAGAGGGACAGTCGATGAAATGGTCGGGCGGGGCGAATGCTGGAAACGTGACCTCTGTCGGAGTGACGAAGACGGATGGATTTTTGTGGCATGATGGAAACGCTGGCTTCTGAGACATGAGGTGAGAACATCCAACAGCTTTGCCAGGGAACACAGACTGCATCACATCCCGGAAAAAAGACTGGTCAATGTTCCAGGCGGAGAGATTATTTGAGGATCAGATGGATAGACGGAGAAGATGAAGGAACTGTATTCCCCTCTGGATGGATGGATGAAGGCAATTTGAGCCAATATGAGGTTAGAGGTGTAGAAGATGAAGGTGCCTTTAGCTAATGTGAGACTGAAGGTATGGAGGGTGAAGATGCCTTAAGCCAATGCAACTTGTTAAAGAACCCTAGCACAGTAAATGGAATGTCACACATATGGACCACTAGCTGTAAGAGAACTGGGGTAATTCTTGACTGAAACAACATAGCTATAGTGCAAGAGCAGAGAAGATACTTAAAAATGAACGGTTCCCAAATCACCATTGCTCATGATTCATTCTTCCAACAAAGTCATTGACTTGATTATCTTAGTTTTTCCTCTTCAGGGAAAATTTCCCTTCAGAGTAGGTGACTCCTGCCTATGCATACTTTCTTCTCGGTAGAACCATTGCTAACTGATCCTGCCAAATCACATTTTGTTCATCTTGAAATGCAACACAAAAGCTGGGGATGCATTAAGCCCTATAATAACAGAAAATCAAAGGCCTGCTGCCAAAGAGCCAAGCCATATATAGAAACGCTTGTAATTAATATACAGCATCACTTCTATAGGACCTATCTGCATGAGATGGAGTCGCGTGCCACTTGCTTACCCGTGAAGGCATCGATGGTGGCCGCAGAGCTCTGCTGCCTGCCCCTCTGAGCGGTCACTGTGATGGTGTACTCCGTGCCCGGCTCCAAGCCAGTCAAGGTTGTAGAGTTGGTGTCCTTGGGCACGGTCACCTCCGTTGTCGCCCCTGCAGAGGAGGTGTAGGAAACCCTGTAGTGGTCGATGGGGCCCTGGACTGCACCCCACAGCAGGGAGATGGTGCTGTCCGTGGAGGCCGTTATGGTTAGGTCCATGGGGATGTCAAGACCTGTAACGGGCCACAGCAGCTGTCAGAGTCCTTTTGAAAAGCGACCAAGAAGTCATTCTAAAACAATAATTACAAAAAAAATGTAAATCAAAGCAACATTGCTGCAACACTGAATTAACTTACCGTGTTCAAACTAATAGGAGAAAGCATTAGTTCTCACCCGTTCTGGCATTCATTGTTGCTGGTGTACTCTGGTTGCCCCCAAGAAGTGCAGATATCCCAATGCCATATTCGGTCCCGGGCACTAAGTCTAGAAGGGATGGTGTATTTCTGAAAGTTAATGCAGTCTCTCTAAAGCTCACCGTCGCACTGGCCGCACAATGGCTGAGCCGGGAAATGATTAATGTAATCTATGAAGCGGGTACATTAAACATTCACCAGTTATGCAGATTAAAATCTGCTTTGAGAGCTTCTCTAATGCATCTTCATATACATAAAATATGGCCCCTGTCATATAATAAAAAAAACATAACAAAAAAAAAACATATGTTTGTGGGCAGATTAAAATGCACACAGACACAAGCACACACACACATAAACACACACACATATAAACACACGCACACACATACATAGAGACACACACAAGCATACATCAATTTGGAAATGCATTAACATTTCAAGGTTTCAAAATGCTATGTTAATCAATGTGTTTTCTTTGGAACGGTGCTAAACCTTAAAACTAATAAATATTCTGAGCAGAAATCGATCAGCCAACGCCGTGCTTATCGGTGAACATAAATGGAGCACGCCAGGATTGATCGTTACAGGTCTGTTGACAGGGCATTTCATGTGCTGTCAACAGAACATGGAAGCAGACGGATTAAAGCACGCAGCCTTTCTCTCCACTGGAAGTTTAGACGCAGTCACAGGCACACCCACGCGCTCTCATATTGACTCTCAGACATCCAGACATATTTGCAAGCAGACCATTTGTCCGGAGAAAAAAAGTACAGCACCCTTCTATGTCATGTATAAAGCAAGTGTATGGCTTTGTATGGATCGCTCATACAAGCAAATGAGTCACATGGTCATGGATTTCTGTATAAAGCTGGTAGACTGGCTTCAAGCCATTGGGTTACTGCTCGACTGAACATTAGAATGGACCAAACGAGTGGCCTGAGCGGCTTTGAGCGTGGTATAATTGTTGGTGAGAGGCGTGCCGGTTCCATGGACCAACATCCCTCTAGAAGGACCCTGACTCACAAGCACAAGATGGATGTACCTATTAAACTGGCGACGAAGTGTATATTTACCGTTTTTTGTTGAGTTAACGTTTTTAGTGGAACACTTTACACAATGATAGGAGAAACATGGACGGGGGGGAATGCCCCCCCTCCCACCCAACACATGCCTCACCTGTGAGTACGGTTCTGGTGGTAGGCCCGTCGTCACGCAGGACAAGGACTTTGTCATACTGGTCCCCCGCCAGGGTGCTGTACTCCACCTGGTAGGCGTCCACCTCAGCTTCGCTGTTGTCCCACTCCAGCTCCAGCACGGTGGACGTCCGGTACAGCACTCGAGGGTTCTTGGGCGCGTCAATCTCTGAGAAAAACGACAGAACTGAAAATGGTTGGGGCACTGAGGCCAATCCCCAGAAGTCGCCTTGAAAGGAATTCTCTCATGCACGGGAGCTGTAAACCAAATGGTCTTCTCTGGTCGTTACTTTATAGTTTTTGTGACAAAAAAGGATCATTCATTTGTGATTATTAGAATACAGCTCAACCTTCCTCAGCACAGGACGTCAAACCTCATTCAAAACAACCTATAAATCCTTTAATCGTTGAATTAAATGCCAGTCCTTGAATGCAAACCCTTGAATGTCTTTTTTTGTTTTTGTTTGACTACCCATTGCTATTTTGCATTCAGCGCTTGCAAAGCGCTTTCAGATGTAATGGGATTTCTTTTTGACAAGCTAATAGCGAACAGCTGGTACATTTGGCTCGGGTCAGTGCTCACCGGTGGTGAACTCTGCGGAGACGGCGCCGCTCTCGTTGCCCTTGCGGACCCCGCTGACTGCCACCTCGTAACGGGAGCCTGGCCGCAGGACCTGCAGGGAGTACTGGCTGAGGGTGGGCTGCAGTCGGAAGGTGGTCTTGGGGCCCTCGACACCCGCCAGCCCGTAGCGCAGGATTATCTGCTCCACCTTGGCTTTGGGGGGGGTCCACTCTACGAAAGCCACCGTGTCAGAGACGTCGCGCACCGTCAACTGGCTGGGAGCGTCGATCACTGGTGGGGAGGCACAGCGGGATTCAGACCTCTGTCAGCAGCTGTAGTAACTACAAAGTTACGATCACAGCGGGTATTGTTGTATCAGCGTACTGTTTGTGCCGAGACTGGCCGAGCCTTCATGTCCGTTTAAAGAGTTTCCCCTGAGGAGGAGCACTGGCTTTTAATTATTTATCACTTCATTCATATCAAAGGGCACACCGAAAGTATGTATTTACATTTTAGGACATCCTCCAGCCAAAATCATTGACTCACACATGTAGGGGCTTCCCAGCTTTGGACGACCAGTTTTTGGAAACTGTGAGCTCTGGAGAGGCATTGCCGGCTATGGAGGGACATCTTTTCGTCGTTAGCAGTAACTAATATTTAATTGATCCTGACGGTTCATCTTTCATTACATTTTAATGAGGAACTAAAACAAACTTTAGAAGAGTAAAAAGGGGAACTGAGGGCTCTGTGTTTACATGTATTTGCAAGCCTCCAACCAATATTTTCTCAGCTTTGTTATTTCTCTTGAATCATGGACACATCCTCATTCTTGTAAATAATTAAATCTCCAATGTGTTTTACAAAGGTATCAGCTGTGCCCATATGAATTATTCATTTCATTGTAAATAATTAATAGCACTTTAATTACAACCAACAGTGATTCTTATGGTTGTTAATGGGGTTTTCATGTAATATGAATTGTTATGGGAAGCTTCAATTGATGCCCGTCTGAAGAATGTCTAGGTAAAGTTTGCATAAGACAGAGAGAAGCAGGCTTCTTAGGCCGAGCCATCGGGGCAGTTCGAGCTACAAAGCGACTCACGGGTGGTGACGGTGGCTGAAAGCGGCTGGCTCCGCCCCTGGTCCTTCAGGGCCACCAGGTTAACTGTGTACTCCTCCCCAGGCCTCAGGCCCGTCTGGTGAAAGGCAGTGATGGTACTGGGAAGCTGGGCCGTCATGCCCCCCTCATTGTCCTGACAGGATAACGAGAGAGCGTCATACACTTTATTCATAGCTGTGACCATGAATTGCACAACCCGTTCTGGAGTTTGTGAATAACTGACTTAGAGCTTATAGTTTAGTTCAAAACATCAAAAAAAGTCACTAAATGCATTCCACCGCACATACTCACTGTGCTGCCTAGAACTGACAAGGGTAATTCCATAAGAGAGACTCTCTTCATTTCAGTTGCTACGCTGTCAATTCCTCACTAATCCTCACCGTCTTCCTTTCAGATGTCAATTACGAGACTGTCAATGTGGGTTGTGGCTCCCAGTTTTGGATCCCAGCATTTCACTGGGTTTTAGGTGTAAGACCTAACACTTTATGCTTGTTTTACCTAATGGCAGAGGCCAGGTTTGAACGTTGACCTCAAGGGCTCCCGCCGCAACCAATTCTCTGGATTAAAGTTTGCAATGACCTGATGCTCCCACGCTCCTCTATAATCCATGCTTGTTCCTTCAAAGAGCTTAGAGTTTGTCTCCTGCTACTGTGTGCCTTTTATCTCAAATCTAGGCTTTAAAACCTAGAGCCAGCCTAGCCCACTTTCTTGTTCAAACGATACCCGATATAGAGGACAATTAATTGAAGTACTACATAAAACACCCTTGCTTAGATATTTATATAATTAATTAAACGAACAGGACCATCAACCTTAAACTAATGTATTCCTATCTAATCTATTCTGGTCGATGGATCATATCATCAATAAGCTTAAGGCACAGCATCTACTCATATGATCAACTCCAAATTAGCCTCACATTTTCCAGCCCGGCTGTTCACATTGCAGGTATCCTAATAGGTCGGTGTGTGACTGAACGGGTGCATCATGAAGTTTACAAGAATTGATGCTTTGGCCTATTCCCTTAGACTGGTAGGCGGTGGGTTCCTTCAGCTGCAGAAGATCGCTGTCTGTATTGAATGTTGCAATGGCTTTTTGAGCAAAAAAGGACACCGGCGTGCACATGCTGTCTCAACTGTAACCCATACACGCTGTGCTTATATTGCCTGCAAAATTGTTAAAGCTCTGGAGCTGCTTTGAGCAGACATAGGAAACATGACTAGACTAACAGATCTGAAAGATCTGACTGCTACATAAGATAAGTTCTGACTATGGTGTTTTTATTATACAGCACTTGAGGTATCTGTTTAACTCTGTTCCTACAATCCCTATTTTTAATAGACACAGCCACTCTGAAAAATTTGTTAAGACAGTTATACTTGGGAATAACTGCATTATTTTACCATAGCAACTGGGTTATTTAAACACAACATGCACAAAAGGCAAGCAAAGAAATCAACCATCAATCACTCTCGCTGGCTCCTCCCACTTAGCATAGTGACAGCGAGCATAGTGGTGCTAGCCATGCCACAAGGCGGGTACTTCTGGACGTTTAATCACTGCGGCGGTTCTCCAGAGAGCAGCGCAGAGTAGCGCCTCCCCCAACTCGGCCCCTCGGGCCCCCTCAGGACCTCCTACCTTGGGTATGAAGCTAATCTCCCAGCCGTCGAATGAGTAGTAGAAAGGCTCCCACTGCACCTGCACTGAAGTCTCTGTGATGGATTTGAAGACTAAGCCTTCCGGACTGGAGAGATCTATAAGGCAAGCAGAGATGTATTACGGGTCTCCTTCTTCTGTACGTTCGATCAATCTGCCCTTTCAGAAAGGGGGAAATCTCTTTATGGGGAGGGAATGGGTGTAGAAAGCCTGGGTACCAGAGGACCACTGCTTGACCGACAGCACTCTGACAGGATATTGATGGCCCCTCGGTTCTCAATATCCAATAATTGCATTCAATTTTTCGTCCTTAGAATGAGAGAGGTCAAAATATAGAACACACTGTTCGAGCATTGCCATTACCTTAAATGTTCAAACTCAAATTATATTGACATTATCTTTTGTACTGCTATTTTTCACAAATGGGGTAAATCTTCTCAAAAGTAGCCAAGCGAGTCTGAATAAGTTGGCTTTTTAAAGGCAACCAGAACAAAATCTTCACACAGCAACGTGTTAAAGAGAACCAGAACCAAATTTTCACACAGCAATGTGTTAAAGAGAACCAGAGCCAAATCTTCACACAGCAATGTGTTAAAGAAAACCAAAGCCAAACCTTTACACAGCAATGGTGAATTCACTTATTCCAAAAAAAAAAGCGATTAATATTAATAATTAAGTGAAGTGAAAACAACTACAACTTTTGCATATAGATTCTCTCAGACACTAACAACGTCTTCCAATGATGTTGAGATGTTGCTGGTTGGACTTGATTCGCTTCAATTTCCTCTTTTATTTTCCAATTAGCTGTAATCCTAGGAACTAGGAGCTTGGCCAGAAGCAAGAAGTAAGATTCTTTCAGGGTGCCAAACAGGCCCATATGGAATAGTTAAACATTTGCTGTAAAATGAGAAGGGTTTTTCTATTCTGGTCTGTTGGGGCTCTGTTCATCAGTGACAGGCGTCGTGTGGATAACTGCGGCCTCCAGCACTCTGCCAGGCTGGCATTTTCACTCAGCAGGTGGTGCTTGTCTAATCACTTCCCCATTGGCAAAGCTGGGCGGCGTCTCCCAGAGGTACACAACTAACAATAACAAACTCATCCCTAATCAAATGTTGATGGTGTGTTCATTTTTTGCAAAACATTTTTTAGGAACAGTTTTGGACATAGGGGGGCGCTCTGACACTCAGCTGACATTTGTAGTGTTTGGAGTGGGCAACGCAGGAAGCCCTGAAGTTTTGCAGCTTACCCAAATATCGTATGTCTGAAGCTGTTTCCCTTGTAACCCAGCAGACTTCTGCAAAGGTTCTCTGCATAAATGCTGAAATCCTTCATTTTAAATATGCTTTCATGGGTGCAAAGCAATCTGTCCCTGCTCTCAAATAACTTTTCTACATCATGTCTATCACCCTAAATAAATGATTAACCTAATCCTGCATTAGCTGACAAGCTGACCCTCCAAAGTGAACCACTCAAAATAATAGCATAGTTTCCCCTCTGCACCGCAAAACGCACAATTCTAAATAGGAATTGCTCACAGTATGGCTAGGGTCAATCCTTTTTCAATGCACTCAAATCCAATTCAAGTTCCAATATCTCTTATACATTACCAGTTTTATTTTCATTATCCAAACTAATCATGCTTAAACTGATCTCGGGCCATATCATTTGAGAACGATATAAACAAATACAATCGACAAGGGCAATAATTTTTATTTTTTATTTTTTAAAGAACTTTGACCTGTCTGAACATCACCAACGGATATACTTGTTGATTGGACTTCCTGCCTAATTGTCGGCCGTCCATTAAAATTAAACATTTTACAGCTGAGGCAGAGCTCCGCCAGCAGACACTGCAGCCATGGAGGGTGACAGCTGCCCATCAATTCTCATATAAGATCTCTAGAGCTGACCATTCAGTTCCCATGGTTCCATTTCCACATTCTCATCACCTGCATTTTCTGAGAATCATCTGCTCATCTACATGTCATTTCCTCCAGCATCTGTCATACACTGCCTGGGCTCAGAGCAACCCCTGAGCAGGGAGCAGGCTCAGGAGAGAAGCCGGGTGGCACACTCACAGGTTGAGACTTGGGCGCTGATCGGCACGCTGATGACGTTGTTGAGCACGGCGTACACGTTGATGCTGTACTCGATGCCGGGCTCCAGCTCGGTGATGGTGCTGGTGGTGACGTTACCCGGGACGCGGATCTCCAGCTGCACGCCTCCGGGGCTGGTGGGGACGTAGGTTATCAGGTAGTCCGTCAGCACCACCGAGCCCTCCCACTCCAGCTCAATGGTGCGTTCCGTCACGCCCAGCACGCGCAGGTTCGCCGGCGGGGCAACTGCAGAAAGAAAGTCAGTGGCAGACGCGTTCACTGCACACGCCCGGTGTGGAAACGTTTCAGGCATTTAGGAAGCTTCTGTGACTTTTAAGCGCTGGATCACAAGTCTATTGTGTAATTTACACAGAATTTTAAAAACCCTATCCTTGACTTACTTTAGGCAGAAGAACGTGCCTGCCACTGACTAGCTATATTTCTAAATATACTTTGGCCCTACTTGAGGTCACCATTCTCTTTCAAAGGAATTTAGATAACAACCTCAAGGTGTTATAAATTAGTACATTTTAATTTACAAGCTGATTTACATTTTCAATGTTTTGCATGTTTAAATAGGACCCACAGTATTGCAATTCGCACATTGCAACATTTAAAATCCTCTCTGTTAATGTGAGAGAGTTGACAGAAGCGAAGAGGAACAAATCCAAAGAGGAACACAGAAGCAGGACCCTTGCTCTTCCACATGGGCACCTGAAGCAGAGCTGGTAATGCAGGCTCAGTTGGGCGTCGGTCAGAATGAGAAGCAGAGGGAGTAAGAGTGTGCGCACTGGAGGGCCAGCGTTGCCGTGGTACCGATGCGGTTAGAGAACTGCACTTCCTGTCCCATCGCTGCGGGGATGTTTAGCTGGATGGAGCTCTGGAGTGGTAGGCCCCTCGGGAGCCGTTGAGCGTCGAAGACGAAGACGAAGCCTCTCGGCTGACGTACACAGAGACGCGACAGATGGGACAGCGCCTGCTTTCTCTCTTGACTGACCCGAGAGGAACAGAAAAGCCCCACGGCAGACACTTAGCGGGCATTTATCACAAAGATCCGGGCCTTATGTAAAAAAAAAAGAAGAAAAAGCACACATAGCAACGGGCGCAGGGCGATCGCTCACAAAGGCAGTCGCGAGGGGGAGCAGAACCGGCACGCCACGGCGGGCCCCGGAAGCCCTGGTTCAGGTGTCCTGCTCTCGCGCCTTCCGACGCGCTCCGTGCATTCTGTGTTCATTAATCATCAACACGGTGAAGACAGTCTGAGCTCAGGGGAGGGTCAGGATCCGGGAAAGTAGCCAAACGGTTGTAAAAGGCAGCCAAGCCAAGGCCAAGTCCGACCCTTTTGAGAGCTGGAGCTCCAGTGTTGGCCCAAGGAGCAGGCACAAAGTATAGAGGTTTGTATTTACCAGAATTTTTTTGTACACACATTGATGCCTCAGCAAAAAATATAAAATAAAAAATGCCAACAGGTAAAGTATTGCACTTTAATTGGCGTTAGAAACTTTACAAAGGTTTTTAAGTGTCCTTAGAATCCATTATGTATTTGATGCAAAAATATATATAGAAATTCAGTGCATGAATCTGTAGGCAAATGGGCTAAACTTGAATCAGAATGCTGTTTACACAGTTTCTAAATACTTTTTTAAAGTGATAAC
>JAOVYW010054112.1:12796-23559 GCA_025775045.1 Hiodon tergisus | reverse complement strand
TATGTAAAGCGTCTTTGTGACATGGCAACATGTGAAAAGCGCTGTATAAAAATAAAATTGATTGATTGATTGATATTACCATCCATATTTTAAATTATGGTATTTTCTCCCTCTCCCCCTCTCCACAGTTTCCACATGACTAAAATGCCAATGAATTGTATGCCAATTAGTGTTTCAATAAATTTATCTAGGAAAGTAATTTTCAATAACATTGCGCTTAAAACTGTCACGTAGATGAAAAGCATGTTTTATATCTTTATATCAGGCTGGATTTGGCCTTTTGTAAAAATAAAACAGCCCAGCACTTTGCATGTGTGTGCCTAGTATTTATTGTTTTCTCCTAAAGGTTTTTACCCAGGTTAAAAAAAAGTATGCATAGAGCGTTGCTTTGACATACAAGCAGCACACATACACAAATATTTTTTGTTTTTTTAGGGCCCCTATATTTCATAAAGTTGGCAGTTCAAATGCCTACTATGGTCCCCAAACATCCCAGTAAGACAACATATATGTGCAAATACACCAAAAAGGAGGAGAATCTGTTCTACATCTTTAAACGCTTCACTATAGAGATCAAATCCCTTTACGAATACTTGCAGTCTGTTAACAGTGCATTTTTCCACCATGAAAGACAGCTTTGTTAATCAAAATGGAAAATGGAAAGTGGGAATGGTCCTGCATGTGTCATTCCCACAAACACATTATAATTACGATTAGAAGTCCCAGGAAATGTGAGTCCACTCTCAGAGTTCGGTACATTTAAATGCCCCAGCTCCAGTTATTCTTACGAGACCATATTGCCTTTCAAGCTTATTTTAGACATTCTTTCATCTAAGCATTGTACCCGACATTCAAGCTTATATACAATTTGTGATGGACTACAATTTAGACTAGACAGAAAACTTGTATGTCCTTCCAGGGAGAGGTATGAATGGTATTCTGCCTAACAGTCACTATAGAGGAGCAGAGGAGTCCCTCCCACTCTAGAGTATACCCTGTGCATCCTCTCAGCTGTTGCTACTTCAAGAGAGGGCCCTTGCTCCCCTTAGAGACTGAATAATCAAAATAAGTCAAAATCGTTTTACAGTAAACCTACAATTAAAAAAATTATTTACAACCTTAAATCGCCAGAGCAAGCAGTATAAATCCGCTGCTTGCCAATTCTAGTAGAAGAATTACAGATGGGTTACCCACAGATGAATGAATTCCTCGTGCTCCAACAAGGCTTCAACTCCAACTAAGGGTAAACACTCATATTCTTATCTGAGAATAAGAATATATACGGAGGTCGCTTGCCGACCAGCTCGATATCAAGCGGATATAGTTTTCCTTAATTTGTATACGTGGTTACATAGGTAATAGGAAAATAATAAAGAGTATGTGGGGGCGTCTGCGGTCAACCAGTCCCTGGATTTATCTTGGGGTCTTGTCTTTATAGGTATTTCAGCTTCCTCCAACTGCATCTGAGACAGACTCAACTGAATTGCTTGTTTTCTCAGAACTAACATCAAACTTTTTTACCTTTCTTTTTCTATCCGTTTTCCCTGACAGATAATCCACCATTTTTAGGAGAGTGAAGTTTTCCCAATAGCCTTATGTCCACAAAGTTTTGGCCATCCAATTAAATGATCATTCAGAACAAAATCGCGTACGATCCGCTGAAGAAGTTTAGCGTCCACTCTCTTTCGTGTGAGCTGCTTCTGTCATCCCACCTCCATATTGCTTAAAACAATATTTATTAAGTTGAAACAGGGGGTCAAAAACCTTTGTTCCAATCTGCAAAGAAATCCGTGGCCAGATATATCAGCGAACTTGAGCGGTTATCGCGTGTAAGTAGCCATTTACCCAGTAGAGCCTGATACTATTCTTAAATTTATTCACATGCACATTTAATACTATTAAACAGTATAACGGTAAAAACATACCGTTTTGCGATCTTTGCCACTCACTTTTCTTTTTGTTCTGTAGACGATTTTCCAATTTCCATGGACGCTTGTAAACCAGAACACATTGCTCACAACTCTACAAACAGCAGTATCATCTAACGTTAGACGTATCAGAGAACAGATTATTCTTCCAGGACTACTCTATAAAAGTTTGTAAACTTGCGGTTTTCCCAATCCTCTTGTCTTATTATTTATATATTCTTAGTAGCAAATAAACAAGAAGCCACCAGTAACAGGTCTTTATTTTTATTTATTTTGAAGTATCATTCATTTTTTCCCCCGTGTAGTGGAAGCAGCCGAACGAATGGAAGTGCAGTTTACTTACCAGACCAATTAAGTAGATTTAAAAGATTCCTTCAAGCAACTTTTTAATTCCATCAAAGGATAAATCTGAGTCGTCATCACTCGGAAAGGCTGCATGACATCGAGGGGGAGGTATTTCTCAATTTCTGCGCTGCACCATATCCCAGTTCATAGGTCAAAATAGCCTACATCAGTATGGATTATAGTATATTTGTAGATTGTTTGGTGACAAAGAAAACTGTGAACAGAGAATTGTATATTTTTAAATTCAGACAATATTGCAATATCCATGCATTTGTCAGCTCTAGACCAACTACTGTCATGCCCTTTCCTCAGGTATGCCTGACATTGTGACTAAACCTTTACCACTTGTGTGAAATGCTGCTAGGATCTTACAAGCAATAGTAATAATAATAATAATAATAATTGTCCACATCATACTTGATAAATATAAAGGTATTACTTTTCATTTAACAGTTTCATTAAATCATCTTGAGCTTTTGTATTTAAAAGAATTACCTATAATAATAAAAAAAGGTCCCGGGATTACTTTGCTGACAATAAACTGGTTATTTGACTATCGCAAAATTAGCTAAAACTAAATAGGGCTCTCACACAGAACCCCTCTACTATGGAATGTTGACCTAATTTTGTCCAGGAATCGGTCTAAATTTGAGTATTTAAATCCAGATAAAAAATGTATCTGTTAAATTTGCCCTTTAGCCATCTTGGGTGCTGAGTTTGTGGGTGGTATATGACTAAACCCTTCACGTGCTAAATTTCTGCCCCTTGCATCATAGCTCTCTGCATCACTGCCGTTTTTATTTTCCTGCTGATGTTACATAATCTCGCTTAGCATTTTTTTTCTTTCTTGTCAGCGGCTGACCATAATTTGCTTTCTCTTTATTTTCTCCCCCTCTCCATGGGATAGAAGAGATCAAATGTTGCTAAGCAGATAAGGATTAATCTCCAGTGAAGCACAAACTTTAAGAATAGAGAGTGGGCCACCTGTGGAGCTATCCCTTCATCCACTCATTGCTAGTGCAGAGGAGCTTGTTGAGAACGTATTTACTATGGACATTGACTCACTCCCTGGAGTCCAAAAACATTAGTACAGATTAATCCTTTCTGCTTTTATTTCAATCTTAACTCCAACAAGTGAATTGTTACACTTGTTGGAAGTTGTGCGTTGTGTGCGGTGCTAAAGGGACCTTGGTTCAATCAATCAATCAATCAATTTTATTTTTATATAGCGCTTTTCACATGTCACAAAGACGCTTTACATACAGAAAAATACAGTATGTCCCAGGCCTGACCCCCCAAAAGCATGCCAGTGGCAACAGTGGCAAGGAAAAACTCCCTAGGCTGGCAGGAAGAAACCCTGTCCGATCCTTAGCCTATAGATCAGTCGAAATTAGTTACATATATTTGCATTGTCTTTGGGTTGTGAGTACGTTCAAGTAAGCAATGTAAACTAATTATGGTGCTTTTATAATATTTACAGATTAATATCAGCTTTGCTATCAGTTTAATTCCCAGTGACTCTCCAAAGCAGCGTAATGCTAGAGATGCTTATGCTAATTATGCTACTCTCAAGGACTTCTGAACTGCATCTGGGGTTAAGGGATAATTGTCCAGTTTCTCGATCCTGACCGGTTCTGGGTTTTTGGTTTTGTATAGAGCATTTTTATTTATTTATTGTATAATATTTTCAGCCTATTTCGACAATTCAATTGTGAAAAGACACCATAACAAAAAACATTTTATTGATTCGTGTCAAAGGACTGCACTCGTAAATTTGTCCAACATTTTAACGTTCATAAAAATCATAAAAATATTTATAATTGTAGGTCTGTAGGTCAAGTGTAAAACTTGTATCAACAAATATTTAAAAACTCTAATGTACTGCTACTATCACGTTCTTGAGTTTTGCGTCAAGTTTTGCCCTTGTAGCTCCAACCTGATTACGGAAAGTGTTTATTGGTCGCTTAATCACACGTTAATAGTTGAGATATGCAGTTAATTTAGAATATAATACAATAATTCGTGTAATTCGTAATCTATGCTAAGTGAACAGATCTATGAAAGTCAGAATATCAATTTCGAATCTCATACTCCGGTTTAAAACTACTCACGAAACTATGTATAAGGTTAATTGTGTAAATAGTTATGTAAATAACTTTTAAATAATATGTAGAGAAAAGCAAATCTCCCTATTGCGTATTGATCTTATGGACAAGTAGATCCGGTTAGCAGGTTATTTCAACTGAGAAAAGTTTAGGTAGGCGGCAGAAGGCGACTGTATTCGTCTTGGTGGTTCGAAGGAATTTGATTGATCCATTATTACTTAAAAAAATCTGAAAACATCAGAATATGATACTTGTTGTTTAAATAGTATTATATCCTTGATTAAATGGGCATTTTAGAAATATGAAATCCAAAAACACAAATAATCCGCAAAAACTTGCAATGCGTCTCGCATTCGTAACTCTATGCATCGGATTTCAAGATTCGGTATCGGCGGTGAGTTCGAAATGACTGTCTTACTTATTTGTGTTACTTTATTTACTTACTTATTTGTCTTCCGGGTAACTTTAAGTTTGTGGTCTTAGTACGTGTGTCTTATTTAACAAATGTTGGTTTATGGTGCTCCATTGAAAACATCCAGTTTATTGTTGCCGCAATCGCGCAAATTACTTTTAAATTAAATGTGTTGTATAATGTAGCTAGAAATAACCATGTTGCATAAAAATGAACCCAATTTCCAATCCCGTTTTCTTTGTGGTTTTACGTGTGTTTTAGGCTACAGTAGGTGAAGCGCTCCGTATTTTGTAATGTTGAGGTCCTGGACTGAGATGTGTAGTAGTATGTTTTTAGCTTACGTACGTAGTTGACGAGTTAATTTAATTAATTTATACTGATACCGGAAAGAAGTGTTCCAATATGTAACATTGCCCCTAAGAAGTGCTATAACAAACATAGTCAGTATCTAGTTGTATGGTGACCTGTTATCCAAAACAGAAGCCATCAGGGGTGCTATCACTGGCTCACTTCTAAGGTGTATACCCTTCTGTCCCCAGTGGACAATTCTGACACTTCTGTCTCTCCATTTGAATGCTGAGGATGATGGAAGGGGGTTGAGTAAGGTTGCAAGTTTGTTGTAATTGACCCAATGAGATTTAGTTTAGTGGTAAGATGTAATATAGTAATGAATGACAACTTGATCAGTCTTGTGGGAAACCACCATCACCCTACCACTTTATAGGCCTAAGTACATTATCCACTAAAACATTAACAATCATTTTAACTGAGTTTAAATGAGCCAGACCTATTTCATTATTCATATCTTGCCACTAAACTCAGTGTGTCAATTGCAACAAACTTGCAAAGTTGGTATGGACTTGCATACCATCTAGTATGGTATCGCAGGATCATCTCCAGTTGCAAAGTAAAAGTAGGTGGTACAAAATTGGAGACTACCTGATCCCCAGTTTTAGTACAATACCAAGGAGAATGTGGTGTTGCTGTTGTTCCAAACAGGAACAAAGTCGGACTCTGAATAAATAAATAAAAAAATATTTTGCAATGTCACAAATAGGCAGATTTATACATGCATATTAATTCATCCCATTGTGCTCTTGTAAAGAGCTCCCTGTCTGAAATTGGTACGCCGTGAAACTCATTTGAAAAGATTGGGGCTTCTTCATGGTTCTTGGGGTCTGTTTTGTAAGAATTGTTTAAATTTAAATGTATGTTTTTTTTCTTCGTGTTATTAAATAAGTGTTTAAAATGACATATTCCGGCCTGTGGTTCATATTTTTACCTAAAGGATTTGGTTTTCAGACATTTATCAACTGGGAAAACGTTTTTAACACATCATCTGATATAAAAAAGTCTTAACTGTGCTTTGTGGTTTGGTGCATTTAAGTAATTTACATTTTTCCCACTATTAAATCTAAGGCCGTGCATCCCGTTTTAACTATGCTTTGAAATAAAAACATTCTGAGGTTTGGTTTTCTGGCTGTTAAAGCCGCCGACGCCTTAAAGAATGTAAATGTTGCCCTCCAGCGCTTCTTTAAAGAACTGCATCAATTACTTGGCATATAATGACATCACAGCTATGCTTGGGATGGTGATATTTACACGGGGATTTAAAAACAGCATGTCCTGTTGTACAATGCCCAGTGGTTATTCTATTTGTGAATATTTCAAGTCTTTTTACCTTTGTTCTTAATAAATAAGTTATGTTTAAGTAATTGAAATGTGATAATTATCATAACACACTTTTGCATGCGTTTAAAAACTGACCTGATTCGATTTTAGAACTTCCGGATGATATTTCACAGAGCAGGATAAGTGATTTAGTCATTATTCATTAAAAAAAATTTTTTTTTAAAGTTCAGCCCCGGATTTCGGTTTCACGAAGTAAGCTTAACGGGTAATTGGGTTAACTATGGCAATCGATACAATGACCCTAACTTGCTCTGTTGCAGAATAATTCAAACCTAGCTTGAGTCTGTGCACGAATCCTGCACCCCAAGAGTTTAGCTTGGGCGGCCAAATTCCATACTGACTCATTCACTACTTATTGGCTATGGTAACAAATATAAAAAGCAGTCCTTTTAAGAGCCATCCATTATTCCCCTGATTTGACAATATAGTGGGCTTAGCACAATGAATGTCCATGGGGCTATCTTGAACAAAACTGAAATGTGTGTGTGTGTGTTTTATTTACTTACTTAGGATGGGAAATTAGCAATTTTAATAGTGTAAATGGGAATTATCAAGTTTATAGCATAATTTAGCATGTTCAAGTCAATTAATTCAGCGTTTATGACAATTATGTAGCCTCAGCAGGAATGATGAGAAGCAAGGGAAGGGAATGTACCATGGAGTATTTCCCGCCTCCTAGTTATAGCTAATACTAATTTACTAATTATGTCAGCTATAATGCAGTTTAATGCTACTTGGTTTTATTATTAACGTAAACCTAATATTCCTGTATCTTTTACACAGTTCACTTCAGTTATTCATTTTCGGTTTACAAGTCCATTGTGCATCCCATTTTCTTATTGTGCCCCCATCACTATGGTTACAGTCTCGTTTTTTGGGAATTGTGTAATAATAAACTTCCTCATTTGGTTTAAAGCAGTTCTCTGACTGCTTAAGGGCAATGAGAGAAAATAAAATGAGTAGTGACAAAATATTTAATCCAGGGGAGCCTCCTTCAGTCGGCACTGAACTTGTGTGGGCTGTGTAGCCTGCATGTGTATAAAAGACAAGTGGCTCGACGGCAACTAGGGTTGGAGGAAACTAGTACATCCTTGCCCTCCCTGCGTGTAGTGATAGGATACGTAGCGATGAGTTAAGGTGCAATACTGCTGCTGCTAATTCGGAATTTGAGCGCAAAAAATTTAAACCTAAATCTTGAGGTTGCTTCACCAGTGTTGTTTGTGATTCTGTTAGAGAGACCTCCATGAAAAAGGTTCTGAGAGGATAATCGTCTCTGTTTCTACGATAGGCCTGTTATGGATGTGTTGCGGGACTGAACTGCGACTGCAGCGCCGTGAAAGGGACGAAGGTGAGTAACTCCACTGAGCTCCTACGCACACGTTTTTCCATGATCCATCAAACTCTTCAGCTCTAATGCCCAGGAGATGGAAATAACTGTCCTTATTTCCAGTATTATCAGGAACGTGTACCCAAACCAATATCTACATCTGAGTGTGCTTTAGATTCAGTCTGTCTCACTGGTAATTATGATAAAGTAAAGTGTTTCCTCTGGACAATTTTTTTTCTGATTTTAAATGGATATATTAAGTTCTGAATCAAAAACAAAGGTTCTGTAATATCAATAGTGTAATAAATAGTTAAATAGCGTAAATAATTGTTGAGACCAAATATATTGGTCAATTTCAACTTCATTTTAGGTTATTTTGTCAATTACTTGAAAAATGCACAGGTGCCAGTGCCAGCTCAGTGAATGTGTGTTTTGTAGGGTGAGGGGGGGTTTCCAGGACATCAGGGCCAACTGGGCTCGCCGGGATTCCCTGGACCTGAGGGACCCATCGGAATGACAGGTGAAAAAGTAGGGGATTCTTTAATTAATCTCTTGAGCTAGGCTAGTCTGTCGCTATGCTATTTTAGATGTTGCTTCAGTACCCAATGTGGGTTGGTGTGGCAGCACAATATGTGTGCATTTGGAATTATAGGTTAAATAGCATTATAACCTGTTGAGTATTTATATTACTTTGGTAAAATTGCAATCATTTTTGTTTGGTACTAGTGATATCTACGTTGATGTGTACTCGTTGTCTTGCAGGGTAATAAAGGAATTCTGGGACCATCTGGCCCAAAAGGAATCAGAGTGAGTTCTGGCAGTAATTCCATTTGGAGAAATGTAACCATGGTTGCTATCCGGTTATAATAAACGAGTCCCAAAATAAAGATTAGACTAGCTATAAATTGATTTTAAAATATTTTCAATTTTTAGGGTTGTCACGATGCCAGAATTCTTATCTTCGATACCAGTTCAGTTTCATGATACTCGATACCTCTTCAATATCACCCCAAAAAAAGTATACCTTTAATAAAGGTAAACAATCATGAAATGCACTTATTAACGCAAAATGATTAAATAAATAGTGCTTTGTGAGAAATCCTTGAGGTTTTATGGCTAAAAATGAGAAAAGTATTTAAAAATAATTATCTATTATAGTTTGTTGTATTTGTGTAGGACCAGGATTGACTGGCCCTTTAGTAGTACCGCTTGTTTTCAACTTTAATGTAATGAGGATTAATTAAAACTATGAAGTGGATGAATTTGGAATTTAAAAAAAGTGATTCAGGTAAGTGCTCTGTACATTGACAGTGTGTAAATCCCATAAATTGGAAATAAATTGGAACAAACCGAGGGTTCTGAAAATTTAAAAATCCATCGTTTTGTTTGCTATTGATTAAATTTAGTAAAGAAACCAACTAATTAATTGTATAATGAAAAATGTAATCATGTTGTGTATCGTACAGACATTGATATTCCAATGCTGATTAATCTTTTTCTTAGTCTTCCTAAAAGTTATTGCTCTGTGTTTTCTCCACAGGGACCATCAGGGCTCCCGGGATTTCCAGGAACCCCAGGAATCCCAGTGAGTTTCCAAACAATTACATTACTGTCAGTATACATCCCTGGCAGAAAGGCAGTGGCATGAAAATAGAGCCGTATTTAAATAAAAAAGTTAACTTATCTATACTGAATTATTTTAACCATATATAAAGTAAACCACTATAAAGTAAGTAAATGGCACTGTAAAAACTTGCATGCCTTCATTGAGCAATGCCAGTGAAAGTCTCACCTCAGTTTTGTCTCTGATGGGTTCTCCCCTGAACAGGGCCTACCAGGACAGGATGGGCAAGCAGGCCAAAGTGGAACTGCAGGGTGTAATGGAACAAAGGTGAGTGGCTGTGGTCCAGGCCTAATAAGACCAATAAATGGTCAGGGCCCCACGGTAGTTTCAGGACTTAATGTTAGTGAACTGGGGTGGACAAATTATTGGTTTGTGTAGAGGTCTACCAGGCACAGTATTTTTATATAGCATAACATTTGATAGAGAAATTTGAGGTTAACCATGGTAAAAATCGCTGAAGGTCTGGCACTAAATGTTAAAAAGGTTATCTAATGTAGTTATTTCTTGTGTTTTTTGATACAATAACATCTCTATTTTAACTTTATATTGACACTTACTCCCATGCTCCCAATGATGCTATTTATGCATATTTAAAAAAATATGATCTGACCAATATAAAATGAGCTTATTTCAAGTCTGTATAGTTTATCGATGCTAAGAACTACTATAATGAATGGCGTTGGAAAGCATAGCTTGATCTGATGTATATTTTCTGTCAGTATAATTTTCAGTTGGCTTTAGGCTTTTAAAGGCTTTCTAAGATTCCTTGCTAAAAGGTACCACATAACGTATTCAGGATTCTCTTAGCTTGTAGTCAATTAATTTCAGCTAGTTTTACAGGAAGAATGTGTAGATTTAAGGAAGAAAAGCATAACTCAGTCTGTTGTGTTTTGTTAGGTAATTCACTGTGAAGTTGTTGCTGACTTGGTTATCGAGATACAACATTGACATGTTGGGGCCCAAAAAAATAATTAATACACAAATGGGTGGACTAATTGATATTTTATCGCTAGAGCGTTGACATTGTTGTGTTGACTGCCCGCAGCCATTCTGGAATGGAAAATAATTGTACTGTTGCAGGGTGACCGTGGATTCCCTGGAAACACTGGTCTACCTGGGCTGCAGGGACCTCCAGTAAGTACAGCCCAGTTCTGATATGCTGTGTATGCAGTCTACTGAGACCAGTGTCTTTGTCTTCATTTATGGAACCTCCTATCATTTATTGTTTTAATTTGTTATTTTAAATATTTTTAATCTTTTTCCTTTGGAAATATTTGTTGCAATTACCCTTTTTTACCATTTAAAATATTTCCGAAATATCACTGTTGTC
>JAOVYW010054101.1:0-23561 GCA_025775045.1 Hiodon tergisus | reverse complement strand
GTGTGTGTGTGTGTGTGTGTGTGTGTGTGTGTGTGTGTGTGTGTGTGTGTGTGTGTGTGTGTGTGTGTGTGTGTTGTATTGACCCATCAAGTGGTGTAAAAGCTGAACTAAGCCAAACTGCCCAGACTACCACTGCACACTGATCCTTGACTAGACTCAAGGGAACAGGGAGCAGTGAAGGGCTCTATTATTACTGTGCAGACCTTGTTTTGTATCCAATGCTTATAGGGCTTCTGATTTTCGGTTTTAACCGATAAAACATCCCAGATACAAAAATAAATAAATTGGTGGATAACCAGAAAACACCGGAAAAACTGTGAAATGTTTAATCAATTCACGTTGATTTTATCCTATTCCAATAAAAAAATAAAACCTACTAGAAAAAAATAAAATAAATACATTTCCCAGGTCTGCTGGGCAATATCCCGCCTTCCTGACTTGCATCTGTTATTGATTCGTTCTCAATACTTTAAACCCACACCAACCACTGTGTGACAGCACACCCCTACATTTAAATTGGAGACCCCGCCTGAGAGATTTAAAACGAGATTACAATTGGGATGAAGGCTTGTAAACGGAATTTCAAACTGTATTATAGTTTAAAATACTATAGATATAGATACTATAAATACTATATTATAGATTTAAAACAGAATTGTGGCGAAATGTACAAAAATGCCTCCACACAAAAACCCCCAGAAAAATATGCCTGTGACCGCAGGGATTTCATTGTGGAAGACACCAATGGAAAGAAGGTACAAATTAAGTGTGCAAGTACTGTCGAGTTATTTTATACATATTCTGACAGGACAACAAACCGCTCGAGCATTTCGGAAAGTAACTGATAACACTAACTTCATACAGTATTTCAAAAACGAAATCCCCTAAAATAAACGATTTACATAAAACTCGAAAATAGCTAAAAGAAATAAGCACCGAAAAATACAATTTAATAAAACCCGAAAAACAGAAGCTCTAGCTCTAGCGTTTCGTTTTTGCAGTCACCTGGTTTACTTTGTGCGTTTGTTATACAGACAGATTTTCTTTTCAGCATACCCAGTACAGAGTGCACACTGATAGCAAGTCCACCATTCAAAATCTCCTTGAAATACCCAGTACAGACAGCACACTTATAGCAAGTCCACCATTTAAAATCTCCAGATTTGTAGCAAATTTAAAAAAAATCTTAAGCCCAGTTTGTAATGAATAGTTTTCTCTTTATTAGAATGCAGAAATAGCTCAACAACAAGGTAGTGATTCGGAAAATAGAAACCAGAAAGTTCAAGCCCTATAAAAGGGAAACAACTGGAGGATGTACCATCAGGAAGCTTATAGTCTCTTTGCACCTTGTATGCACTATAATAATAATAATAATAATAATAATGCAGACATCATATGATATGTGTATTTAAGAAGAATTGAATTTAAGTTCTTGAAAAGCATGTGATTCCAGAATAATTATTTTTGATGCACTTCTTTATGAAGTGGAATGAAACCTGCTGACTAATATTACATTACCATATTGAATTACACACAATGTGTCAAGGTACACCCCTCCCCTGTGTGTATTTTGGATTATTGTTTTACTGTGTGGCTTGGTGTGTTATTTTGTTTATTTATTTATAGTCACTACCAGTGTTTTTTTGTTTTCTCCCCAATTATTATTATTCCTTTCTTAGCAATTTGTTTGACTTACAGTAGTTACCTTGCTCAAGAGAACAGCAGCTGTGTTCTTGATTGAACCCACAAACCTACAGTCAAAGGTCCAGAGCCCTAACCACTACTCCACACCGCTCCACACAGTATCCTGGTTCACTGCTTGCAACCCCCTGGCAACTCAGGAGACGGCGGCTGGAAGCTTCCTCCAAAATGTGCTCCTACCAATCCGTAATTTTTTGCAATGCGGATCCACAGCAAGGCTTCCAGACCTATACTGCCGGAGGACAATACAGATCTGCTGACTCCACTGCAGAACCATAGGCCCCCAGTCGGCCACAGGGGTCGCTGGTGCTCGGTGAATCGTGGATTCCTCTGCCGACCTAAGCCCTCCCTACCAGGGTGGCGCTTGACCAATTGGGCACCACCCCCTAGGAACCCCCGGACTGATTCGAACCTGTGATCTCCAGGCCTTTACTGGATGCGCCACTCGGGAGCCCGCTGTGGTTTGGTGTGTTAAAAACACAATGTTATTATTGTTTACAACCTGGATGGGTTTAAAGCCCCATCCAGATAAAATTGTGAGAATGTGTGGTCAACAGCGAGTGCTTACTGACAGACTTGCTGTTGACCACACATATGAAAACCTGTGCCGTATGTCGTCCAGGGATAAACTATAAACAAGAAGCTGCTTGATGAGATTCTGAGATCAATAAGCTACTAACAACCAAATGAGCAAGATGGGCTGAATGGCCTCCTCTCGTTTGTAAACTTTCTTATGTTCTTAGGTAATTTATTGGTTTCGCATCTGTTTTGTTTTGGCCACTATGCCGTTTTGTTTGTTAAGTGTTTTTGTTTAAATCTTGTGCATCAACACTTCCATACACAGGGCTCTAGCCTCATTCTTCCCACATTTTTTTTGTATTAATCATAATGACCTTGAATGTTGATGAATTGTTTTCTTAATGTGTATATACTGGTTTTGCATTGATGTAAAGATTGACAGTGACTAAAAGCTTGATATTTGCTACATATTTAAATCTGAACATTGTTTCCAACAAGCAAATTTTAAAGAAAACATTACTAAAATATTATCATATTGTAACGTCCTAGCCCCTGAGTATTGTCCTTTCCTTAAAGACTGTTCAGCGGTGTTGCGCTTTGACTTATTTAATTATTTGCATATTGTCTTTCCATCACCCCCCGCGGCACACCTTACCTCATTTTACAGTTATATTGTGTTGTTGTTGTTGTGTTGGGATGGGATGCCAGTTAGGTGGTAGGGTAATGTTGTATTTGTGCTAGTTTATGTGAATTCTCACTTTGTATCTGTGTTGTCTGTGTACCCTAAGTCAGTGTGCTTGGTTTAAAAGTATCCCTCCTCCTTCTATCTCCCTGTTGTGTGTCTCTCTCTGATCTGCCTTGCAGTGCTTAAAAGCATAGCATAGACAGAAGTGCCTGTATTTGTTAACCAGGTTGAGTAAAAAAAACAAAAAACACACACACAATAAAGCTGTGTTAAAGCTGAGTATTACTTTGTGACTCCTTATTCCTACAACTTACGGACGAAGAACGTCACATTGGTGTCAGAAGCGGAAAGGATGAAAGGAGCTCGGAGGAAAGAGGCTGCAGCTAACAAGTAGGAGATTCAGGAGGAACTCCACCGCCTGGGGGTTAGAGGAAAGTCTGCCTCTGGAACAATGGCCACACCCCCCTGCAGGTGTGCCCCGTGAACAGCGGCTAAGCTCCCCGGCTTCTGAAGGGGTAAGCAAAGATCTGCGGCATTCGTCTTCGGCAGTGTGACAAGCTGAGGGAGGAAGCAACTACCCCAACAGAGATGATGAGCAGGACTATCTGACAGCTCCAGTCGGCCCGCACTGCTGTCGACTGCTTAACAGAGTTAAGATTGCTCGATACGATGGTTCCACACCATGGGAAACTTATGAAATACAGTTTGAGCTAGCGGCATGGACAAATGGCTGGACGCATGCTGAGAAAGCGGGCTCAACAGGTGTTTCAAGACGTCCTTCCACAAGAGCGTCGCCAATTCTCAGCCCTTGCTGCAGCTCTTCGCAGGCGTTTTGGTGAGGAGGAGACGACAGAGAGAATGACAGAAAAGCTGGCTGAAAGAAGAAGATAAGAAGGAAAAAACTTGGCACTCGCTGCAGACTTGAACTTCTTAGTGAAGAAAAGCTATCCTGGCTTCCCAGTTTCAGCATAAGATAAGCTAGCTTTACAAGCTTTCCTACGTGCATTAACCCCCAAAAGCCTGCACCAGCAAGTGCGTCTTACAGCTCCAGTTTCGCTAGATCAAGCATTAGAGCAATCAAAGAGAATTGAAGCAGTTACGAGGAACAGTTATAGCGGGCAGGCACGTAGCCAGGTTTTAACCTGTCGGGCTGGTGAGGACGTTTGTGTTGAGAGTGAGGGGGAAGCCGTATGTCAAGCCATGTCAGCAGAACAAATGCAACACCTTTGCTGTCGACGCTGTGGGAAGAAGGGCCATATTGCTCATGAATGCCGTAGCCCACTACCACACAACACACCTCGGCCATCGGGAAAAGCTAACGGGACAATGTAAAAGGGGGCTCACTGTCCCGTCCTTCCTCCTCCCCTCCCCACTCTAAAATCACTGCGATCGTCGGCGATTGTTGGCTGGATCAGGCAGCCTCTTTCTCTCCTGCAGCCTAGAGGGAGAAGCTTGCAAGGCCTTGATTGACACAGGCTTTACCATCTCCATCGTCCGCCCCGGCCTCCACTCACAACGCAGTGAAGACGCATCGACTGTTTGGAAGCCCACCCAAGCGTCGTCTTCAGCAGCGCAGGAGTCCAGATCAGAGGGGCCATCGGAGGAGACACTAGAGGCAGTGCAGGAGCTGTAGGTCCAAAGTAGTGAAGGGCTTGCAACTGAGGAGATGAATGAGCAGCTACGGGCCCTACTGGCAGAGTTTGAGGGGCTCTTTGCGGCCAACGACAATGACTGCCAGTGAACCAAGTTAGTTCAGCACCACATCAACATCGGTTCTAGCCTAGCCATTAAAATCCGTCCGCATCGGCTGGCCTTAGCAAAGAAATGACTGAGGGCAAGAGAAATGGCGGGAGTTATAGACCCATCCAACAGTCCCTGGTCTGCCCCAGCTTTTTTGTTAAGAAAAAAAGAGGACTCCTGGCGGTTCTGTGTAGACTACAGGGAGCTAAATGCCGTTACACACAAAGACTTATACCCCCTACCCCGAATAGATGAGGTTCTTCACTACATTGGGAGTTTGAGGTGGTTCTGCTCCCTTGACCTGCGCAGCGGCTACTGGCAACTGAAACTTGCCCCAGAAGCCAGGCCGAAAACAACATTCTCCATAGGACAGGGACAGGGACAGTTCACAGTCATGCCTTTCGGACTCTGTAATACCACCGCCACATTTGACAGACTTATGGAGCAAGTGCTGGCCGATGTCCCACAAACTGAGTGAGTGTTGTACGATCTATTGGTTCAATCCCCAGATTTCAAAGGGGCACTGGCCAACCTACGATGGGTATTCCAGTGCATCCAGAGTGCGGGGCTTAAGCTTCACCCCAAAAAGTGCTCGTTGCTCCAGAGAGAAGCACATTTCCTAGGACACGTTGTGGGTCCCCTTGGGGTCTCCACCGACCCGTCCAGGATCACCATGGTGGAAAAGTTGCCAACACCAAAGAACGTGGCGGAGGTCTGCAGTTTCCTGAGCCTGACATCATACTACCACCGGGTGGTCCCTGGCTTCGCCAGCATAGCCTCCCCCCTGCACCGCCTGACCGACAAGAGCAGCCTTGAACAAAAATTAGTTGCATGGTTGCGTTGCCAGAAAGAAGCTTTTACTGCGCCAATGCCACAAAAACACCCGGTTACAATATGTCCGACAACACCTTGACACACCTCACAGCTTCTGGCACACTAGTTTGGAATAACGAGACCAAAATTTGCTTTATGGTCACAACCATAAGTGCTATTTTTGGAGAGGGGTCAACAAGGCCTACTGTGAAAAGAATGCCATCCCCACTGTGAAGCATGGTGGTGGCTCACTGATGTTTTGGGGGGGTGTGAGCCCTAAAGGCACGGGGAATCTCATATTATCAGAAAATCCTGGCAGATAATTTCCATTCTTCTGCCCGAAAGCTGTGCATGGGACGCTCCAGCACGACAGTGACCCTAAGCACAGGGCCAAGTTGACCCTCCAGTGGTTACACCAGAAAAAGGTGACGGTTCTGGAGTGGTCATCACAGTTTCCTGACCTTAATATCATCGAGCAACTCTGGGGAGATCTCAAACGTGCGGTTCATGAAAGACGACCTGCAAGAATTTGGGGCCTCATAGACAACTATTACAAAAGGCTGCTTGCTTTCATTGATGCTAAAGGGGGCAATACACAGTATTAAGAACTAAGGGTATGCAGACTTTTGGGGGGGATTTCATTTTTTTCTTTGTTGCCATGTTTTGTTTTCTGATCGTGCCATTATATTATAACCAACAGTTGAATATTAATCCCATAAGAAATTAAAGAAATGCGTTTTTGCCAGCTCACTAATGTTTTCTTAAAAAATTATACATGTGTTACCAATTCTCCAAGGGTATGCAAACTTTTGAGCACAATTGTACTTCACAACACAAATTGAAAAATGTGACATTTGGAAATCTAACATGAAATATAACTGTAGTGCTATTATGACTTCTGGTAGTCTTTTTTTGCGATATTATTATTATTATTGTATATTTATTTATTTCTTAGTTATTATTTTGGAGGAGAGGATGAGGTGCATAAAGGTTTCCCAGGTTTAGCAGGGAGGATGGATGTGATGGGAGAGTGTGAAACAACGAAAGATGGCGAGATTTATGGATCACTACAGAACCTTCATCTATGGGTTGGAGAGGATCCGTGGTGTCCTTTGTGTTCATCGCCAGCTACATTAAGACACATTATGACAGGGTGTAAGGTGGGTCTTAGCCAAGGCGTCATGACCAGGTGCTGGAATGTTTAGCTTTAACATTGGAAGACAAGCGCAGCATGACCAACAGGTTTCCACCAATTCCAGAAATATATGACTGTGACAGGCTGGCTTTAGTAATGATGTCAGCCCAGAAATGAACACACTGCACTGCCAGTGAAAGTAGTGAATGAAAAACACACAAAAACACTGTAAAATAAAACAGCACAGTAGCCAAAACGAACAGACAGACAAACAAGTTCAATCCCCGGGCTTAAATACAATTATACGTTTTAAATAACTCATGCTCATTACCACACATTATATCCCATGTACCAACTACAATACTCCAACATTGCACATGGGTGGGGCACATTGCTACAATGACACAGGAAGAACAAGATTCCTCCATCCAGGGGAGCAAACTCCAAGAAAAGGTATTAAAACTACAACTCATCACAGAGACCTGGAAACCTAGAGACCTAGAAAATGTTGTCAGATGTTGGACAACGGCTTATTTTCCCACCTGAGATTCCCACCACAAACCTTTGACCTGATATGCTGTTCTGGTCTGGATTAACACGCCTTGTTCACCTGGTAGACTTAACAGTGCCATGGGAGGATGCTGTGGATGAGGCGTATGGGAGGAAGAAACTGCGGTATGCTCAACTAGCTGCTGAAGCGGAACAATGACTATGGAGAATCCGGGTTTACCCAGTGGAGGTGGGTTGTTGAGGATTTGTGGCACACTCCACAACCCGGTTTCTCAGAGACGTCGAATTCAGTCAGGCAGCTCCACTCTTCACGCATTGTGAAGAACTTATCTGAAGCAGCAGAGAGTAGCAGAAACTGGCTCTAGTTGAGATGAAAAGATTCTGGTTGTGGACCTCAAGCATGGTAGAAATAAATCAAAAACATTGATGTAAAGGAAGATAAGTAAGCTGGTCTTAGCTGAGTGGGGGACGGAGGAGGGGGACGCAGGGACGCCAGATTCACCGTCGAGCCTTCTTGAGGTGTCGTGGGCTAGTTGACAAAACATTAAATATAGAAGGTATCCACTTGAAGACCTCAGAGAAATGCCCTACTCAGCTCAGTCCAGACGGTTATCATGCTGATGCGCTAGGGAGGCCACACTGTGGTTGATCCCTGGAGCTAGCATTGCAGCCGTTGAGTGTGCTGATGCGCTAGGGAGGCAAAATAGGCTGATCCCTGGAGCCAGCATTACACTTCAGCCATCAACACCAGGCAGAAGGATATCTACATCATCAGATGGAAGGAAACACAGATGGATCACATTTGTTTACTGTTAAAGAAGCTGTGTCTTAGTTGGTGCTTATCTTGGCCAATATCATCATGAAGTTTTAACACCTACTCTCATGTAATGGAAATCATAGTTTATTAGATTAGATTATATTAAATAAAAAAATTTTGTGAGTTTTTTTAATTGTGTCTCAATCCTAAAATTATTTTGGACAAAGCTGTAGATTTGATTGACATGATATGTGTCATTAAGTTTTAATTAACTGTGCGTTGACCATAGACACAAATAGAACACAGACAGTCAGACAGACAGACAGACAGGCAGACAGACATGGAGAGGCAGGAAATTTGAAAGTTTTGTTCAGAAACAGGAAACACCTGCCAGGAAGCTGACCTTGATACTGCGACAGTTTGGGAGAAGCAGGAAGCAGTGTGCTAGGGCAGGAAGTGATCTCGTGTCCTGAGGATGGGGAGCTTCCTGTTTCAGAACTCTGTCAACAAATCAAAACAATGAAAATAGTAAAAACACAGCAGAATGTAATAAAGCACAGTGAAAGTATGGTAAAACATAGACAATTATTGTAAAGCACAGAGAGGTGTGGTAAAGCATAGGGAAGCATTGTAAAGCACCGAGAGGTGTAGTAAAACATAGACAAGTATTGTAAAGCACAGAGAGGTGTGATAAAGCATAGACAATTACTGTAAAGCACAGAGAGGTCTGGTAAAGCATAGGGAAGCATTGTAAAGCACATATAGGTATGGTAAAGCACAGGGAAGCATTGTAAAGCACTGAGGTGTCGTAAAGCATAGGGAAGCATTGTAAAGCACAGAGAGGTGTGGTAAAGCCCAGAGAGGTGTGGTAAATCGACAATTATTGTAAAGCACAGGGAGGTGTGGTAAAGCACAGGGAAACATTGTAAAGCACAGAGAGGTGTGGTAAAGCATAGGTCCAGCATTATAAAGCACAGAGAGGTTTGGTAAAGCACAGAGAGGTTTGGTAAAGCATATGAGTTGTATATATCCTACACTTTATGTCAAAAAGGGATTTATGACCCCTACCCCTGTTTGATTGACAGGTCAGTTTACAGACACTGTCTATCTGTGTGCTTTATGACCCTCTGCCAGCTTGGCCGACTGGTGGAGCCACTGGGTCTGTTTGTGAGATTTATGACACCACTGCATCCTCCAAACTTTCACCATCCCCACCTCAGACATCTTTTGAGGGGGGTAGGCCAGGGGTGGGTGTCATTTCAACAACAAAAAAAGGTTTAAAAGGGGGGAACCAGATCTTTACAGGCTTTGCCAGTTAAGCTACCCAGGCTTTGTGAAACATTTATTTAGTGCTTTTGTGACACTAAAATGTCTGCATCAACAACACCACAGGGTATGAGGAGGGTGTCGCTAACATCTATCCCTGACATTATTATGTATGAAAAGATTACTTTTGCTCCCAAAAAGGGGATATCTGAGAGTTTGATTGGTTTTCTTCAAAATGTGACGGATGCTGAGGAATTTGAATGGATGTTGTCTGATGGCCGTATTGGCGGATATGTTTTTGAAAAAGTCACATGATCTGTTAAACTATACGTTGTGGAATCTGGTTGGGAGACATTTACAAATGACATGTTGCCCATTTAATTCCCGGCTAAAGATTGAAGTTTGTTTAGAAACAAAGTCTGTAGAGTGCCTGGTTTGGATAGTGTCTACAACGCTGTTTGGAATAGTGTGACACCCCTAAAAAGCTAATAGGTTTTTTCGAACCGTCTTAAAAGGCCCCTGACGACTACGTTTATATGTGCTATAGCAAGTACGAGATTGTGACGATGCATAAAGAAATAGATATTGAGAGGATCATGCACGACCTGAAAGTTATGTTTCTATTGGAAAAACATGCCTGTTTTTCATTAAGTGTTCGAGAAGATAGACAGGTTGTTCAAATGGTGCTATGTTTTGGATAGATACCAAGGTATCAGAGTAAAACTTTTTCAGACATCTGAGTTTGACTATGGTGGGGAGGCCCATGTTGAATCACCGCCCATCTTCTACGGCCTTTAAAAAGGCAGCTACCACCAAGACAGTTCACACCAAAGACGTACTGATCCGCTGACAAACATGGCCCTGGTGAACGATGAACAGATGTCTGAAGACTATGAATGGCTTGACAAATTGCCTGAAAAACTAGGAACCCCAAATTTAACATAAACACCGTGGTACGAGTCTACTGAACCGCTAACGCCGTTGTATTAATCGGGTCACGATAGTGCTGACACAGGAGAAGATGTGTTTGGATGTACGACACAGGAGGGGTTCAGACTTATAAAAGTCTAACAGTTGTCAGAGTAATACTACAACACATCATCAACGACAAGTTGCAAGAGCATTGCCTGGGGTGTGGAGTGGACCACCCCAGCCAGTTGCGGCATTCATGTCTCCTTGAACCCGATCCATACTTTTTTCAAACACACATAGAGAAAAATAAAACAGAAACTTTTCAAGCCGGAATTACCGAAAGCCATTGCAGGTCTTCTGGACATCTACGGGGTACATCTACACGCACAAAAAATCCATGGTTCTGTTGTCTACGAACTGGAAGAAGAGCCCTACATTTCTGAGAAATTAAGATAAATCAGGGAAAAACTTGTTGATCTGTTTTTGACACAGTGGACTGTTGGCTTGGAAAAGTGACATATTTGACAATATGGGGAATATTTGCAACAGGCCCTGTCTGTCAAGCGATCATGTTCAAGTATGAAATTTGAACTAACAGCTTTGATATATAGAATTATAGCTGATAATACCTATTGTTCGTCGTTTGCATAATCTTAAAAAGCTAATTAAATTAACCAGAGAAATGTCTGAAGAATTGACCGACCTTTTGTGCTTGTGTGCAGAAAGCAGTATGTCCTGTCACGTGGTTTTAAGCAACATTCTAGACGGAGTGGACTTGTCAAAGGAGTTTTGGTATTGGTCATGTCGTCAGTCTGTGTACAGGTATAACGGATGTTTGTGTAATGAAAATGACAAAAAATTAATCAGTAAATGTGTGTAAAGTGGTTGAAACATTGGTCGATTTCCTGCTTGAGAGAAGCAGCGACGTTTGTGTTAGATTTTTGGACCACTTGTACGCTGTGAGTTTGTAATCTCTTTGAAAATAAAAGATGTAAAGTCAGTATATGTCATTATTTCTTCAGGCATTCAGTGTGCAGCCATCATGTCAGATCTTCTTAAACCTGTTTACTATACACTGTCTAATGAGAGTTCTTTCGGTGGTGAAACACAATTTAAAAAAGGCTGTGTTCAAAGACACTGGAGTGCAATTGCCTGACAAACATGTTTTGAAAGGTTAGCTGGAGAGGACGCCTACATGCTTCACAAGCCAGCACGTGTTAACTATAAGAGGAACGGAGTGATAGTGCACAGTATAGATATCCAATTTCAGGCAGACTTGGTACTCAAAGGAAAATGGCAACTTTAAATATATGCTGACTTGCATAGATGTTTTTAGCAAATATGCATGGGATGCGTGTTTTAAAAAACAAAACAGGAGTGGCAGTAGCGAAAGCTTTCGAATCCATACTGAAGGAAGGAAGAATACCTCAAAAACTGCAAACTGAGTTTTTTAACAAACATTTTCAAGATGTAACCGGCAATATTCATCATTTTGCCAAAGGCAGTGAGCTAAAAGCTAGCGTTGTTGAACGCTTCAACAGGACTATTAAGGGTAGAATGTGGCGGTATCTGACAGCTGTAAATTCTAAACAATTTGTTTGATGTCTTGCAATATTTAATTACATCCTACAACAATAGTTATCATCAGAGTATCAAAATGAGGCCCGAGGATGTATCCATAGAAAACAAAAATGATGTGTTTAAAATCTTGTATGGGTTGAAGGATGAAAAAGAAAAAAATGTTGTGTTTAAATACAACACAGGCGATGTTGTGCGTATTTATAAAGTAAGAGGCCCCTTTGCAAAGGGGTTCAAGCAAAAATATACACACAAATATTTCACCATAGCGGAACGAATCCCATGAACACCGTCGGTCTACAAGTTGAAAGATTATGACAGCGAAATAATAGACGGATGTTTTTATGAGGAAGAGTT
Source organism: Hiodon tergisus (assembly GCA_025775045.1). Taxonomy (NCBI): domain Eukaryota; kingdom Metazoa; phylum Chordata; class Actinopteri; order Hiodontiformes; family Hiodontidae; genus Hiodon; species Hiodon tergisus. The sequence goes on along the minus strand of JAOVYW010054101.1, from coordinate 11,588 downwards.
ACAAAAAATCAAAGTCAGTAGAGATGACACTTTCAAAATTGAGAAGGTTTTAGAAGAATGAAAACTGGGGGAAAGATTATGGTTTTGGTAAAATGGCTTGGATGGCCTTCAAAATTCAACAACTGGGTTTGTGAAGAAGAGGCTGACCTTTAAAGCCTTTTTAAAAACATTGTATTATGCACGTCATGTTTCATTTGGGGTGACCAACACCATGGGGGATGACGGATTTTACATAACACTACCTTGCAATTCGTCTCATTCGGTGTATCGTGATAATGAGATATCAAAGTACAGAACAAAACTATCCAGGCCAATAATACTAAAAGGCAATAGGATGGTCGGATTATCTTTTTCATTAATGATAAAGAATCTAAAAAGACTGCAGGATGCAAGCTGCGCACAGGGTTTTACCCCGGCATTAGCAAGATAGTTGACAAGATTAATCAACATTTGATGCCACACCTTATAAAGTCTGGAAAACACAAAATATATATACAGACAAAACGTGAAATAACTCTAAAGTTTTATGGAAAACTTAATAATTCTAGGGTTAAATAAGAGTGATTTTGATCCAGTAAAGCCATTTGAAACGTATCTGGACGGATTTTATGCACCGAAACCCACCGACAAATATGGAGAGTTCTACACGCTTTTCGTGTACACTGACATAATCGAGCATCAAGTCGTGGGAGACAAGTTGTTAGAGATGTGTACATATATCACGGGCAGACAAAGAGATAGTCACTGTCAGTTACGACTAGGTGCACTACGTACCAGTGTCTAAAACACACATCAGAGACATTTCTGTAGAAGTAAAAACTGATTAAAACTGCTTAATTTTAAACCAGTGAGGCAGAGATTCTGACTTAAAAAGATGAAACCGTTTAACCCATATGCTCAGGATACACAACGTTATGTGGTGTATTATCAAAATCAGACTGGCGGGGTGTGTGTTGCCCAGATATGCGGGTAGTGCGGCAATGTATGGAGCAGGGCTCGGTGGAATTTTTCGTGGAATTTTTCAATGGCCGTACCACTAATTAAAAAAGGGTTCAACATTGCTAAACCTCATCTCAAGACAGCTGCTAAAAACATTGTCAGCGAAGTGATCAGTAATGTCATGGCAAATAGAAATAGTGCCATGAGCCAAGATGGGTCAGGCTTACTTGTGATTTCACACAGATCTGTGAAAAGACCACCGGGGGCTAGACACACACCACATGCCAAGAAAAACAAAGTTGCTGGTAGGAAATCCCCAGTGTCAAAAAATAGACCAAGAGGACAACAACGAAGGGCTTCGACAGGAAAAGTTTCTAAAAACATATTCTAAATGTTTCCCATGTTTGATTAACTATGATAGACACACCCTGGAATCAATATTCTCTGCAGGGATTTTTTTCAAGGATACAGCCGGACATATGGATATATCAGACCCCACAGGTGATAATGCTGGTCTGACAAAGAGAGCGGCTTTTACAAATGCCAGTAATGAGTTGGAATTGTTGGCCCCTATCCACAGCAATATATTCTTTCAAGAAAACTTGATGCTGAACGGTGTGGATATTAAAATACGTTTGAGCCGATCAAAGGATGAATTTTGTCAAACACCTCAGCATACAAAATAAACATCCTTACAGCACCGTTATTTGTTTAAAAAATTTCTGTATCCCCAGCTGTAAGATTGGGTTGCACTCAGACATTGCTATCGGCTACAGCAAAATATCCTATTGATAGAGCACATCTAAAAACTTTTTCTATCCCTACCGGGACACTTGTGTCCAATCAGGAGAATTTGTTTTTAGGCACTTGTGTCCAATCAGGAGAATTTGTTTTTAGGAACACTCCCCAAATCTATTGTGATAGGTATGGTTGACAACGATGCATTTACGGGTGTTTACGATAAGAACCCTATTGCATTCCAACACTACAACCTAGAATTCTTGGTGGTCTACGTGGATGGTCAGCAATATCCAGCTAAACCCATGCAACCACAATATCTCACAGGTTCTGCGGTACGCAAGTTTTACCAGCTAGCACTAACCTCTGGAAGATACCTTAAAAACAGAGCCCTAGCTATTAACCGTGAAGACTTTTTGAACGACTACCCACTCTACGCATTCAACCTTACACCCGATGAAGAATGCGGTCATCATTTGTCCCTTATTAAGACTGGAAATCTGCGGTTGGAAACTCGATTCAACCTCTGCCACACACTATCAACCTAATAGTTTACACTATATTTAATAGCATAATTGAAGTATCCAACCTTAGACAGGTCCTGGTGGATTACTGCTGAGACAATGAATACAGTTCAGCTAACAGCCATAATGGACAAAATTTCAACAAATACGCATGGCGTGTTAGCTTGTGACCAGTTACCTAAAAGACCAGTGCAGAAATACCTACCTCAGTAATAATCAACACACACAGTTCTGACTTCCGAGAGGAACACTGGCTACATAACAGAAGATCGTAACGGTTGTTTGTTTTGGAAACAAACCAAACCACAAATGTTTTCATCATACATCTATGCATTTTTAAAGACATCTTGTTCCAGACTGCAATTCTCCAACAAACAGGTTCAAGACCTGATGTCTGTGATTTTCTGATCATTTGCTTAAAAATGATAGCACGGTCTAACAATTTGTGAAAAAATTATACCCCTGTGTTTGTGTTTCTAATATGTTTAACTGTGTTCCGTGTGTACAAATGGGGAAAATGTTCATAACTGTTGATAAAACTTCAATACTTTCAATGTAATGTGATGATGATTGGTGAAATAAAAAAAAGACAAATGAAATTATACAAGTCAATGTTTTGTTTATTAACAAATGTAGATATATACAAAACATATAGTGAGAATGTATGCACATTTCATAATGAAAAATAATAAACACATCTTGCTGTAAAATATAAAATAAATAAAAAGATATGCATTTTCACAACAGTATTTTTAAAAAGATTTTAAAAAGAGAGCCAGGAATCAACGTCCAAAATCGGAGATCTAAACATTTGAGGGGACCTTGCTGGTGTCGTGTAACCAGATGCGACAGCGTTTCTGAATGAATTGATTTCATGTTTAACACGTCGATTTGAGACTGTGGAGAGCGGTATGTTTAGGTTTGCAATAGCTCTCAGAAATTTTGACCAACCATACGGTCTCCTTCTGGCATTCACCATTTGTGGCATTGTAACACTTTTGACTAAATCAAATATGTAGGTATTAGGATTAACAGTACCATTTAAAAATATAGATGCAAGCAGCAATGAGGGGCAAGCCATTAAAATGACTCAAAAAACATTTTAGGCATCCTCAGAACAGGGTTCAGAGTAAATATTCCAAGTTTGGTGTGAATGCATCAAAGATTTGCAGAGGTACGACATCACTTCCTGTTTGGCGGCTTCACTGCACATTTCGATTGGCTGTAAAGGACAAACAGTTTTGACAATCGAAAATCTGATAACTTTTGTGAGGCTTGGTCTGAAGATCATCTTTGCCAAATTTGGTGAACATTGGACAAGATTTGTGGCCTGTGGTAAGTTTTTGCATCTTTAAACAAAATCCAATATCAATTGCGGCCGCATCAATTCGATTGACATGACAAGTTAACATGTGTCAGGCTTAACATCTCACAAGATAGCACGAGACAAAGGAATAACTTTATCAACAGTTAATAGCCAAACACATCAACAGTTAATAGCCAAAATGCATGTTCGCTTCCTACGGTGTCCCCCAGTGGTCACATGACATGAAAAGAGGGTTCCAAGTCGACGTACCAAGTTTGGTGTCAATTTCTCAACGTGCTGCTGAGATATGACCCAACTTCATGTGTGACGGCTTCCCCTCCGAATTGTATTGGCTGTAATAGATAACTGGTTTTGAAAATCTGTACTCTCTGTACATTGGGGTACTGTCCCCAATGAGTGTGCCAAATTTCACGACTTTTTACCATACAGTTCTAGGGGCAGCAATAGACTCCAATGGCAGAAGAAAAAGCATAATAATAATAAGAAGAAGAAGAAAAGGTAGAAACAAAATAGGTTGCCTACACAGCTTCGCTGCTTGTGCCCCCAATAAATTCTACAGATTCATTCCAGGAAGCCACATCTCTCGATTGAAACATCTTATCTAAAATGTGTTGAGCATTCTTTCTGTTTCTCCAGGGTAGGTTTCTCAAAACTTCTTTAACCACATTATCGCCCACCACACCAACATCCACGGCTTGTGTTCCAGGTAAACTCTGCTCAGTGTCCTTGTTTACAGAGGACTATGGATAGTGTTAAAGTGTTGGGTTCAAGTTCGCCCTGTTTACCCAACGATAAGTATCTCTGCAATAATGTGGAGTATTGCTTGGCTTTCTCGCGGGGGTCCAAATTGCTTCTGCTTCTTCAGAGTCGGTCTTAAAGGTACAGGAGCAATGTCGTTCTTCCTTCTATCTGTCGTTGGGGGAATATATACATTTTCTCAGCATACTCCATTACATTTAGCTTTGTCTCAATGCTATAAGGCTGGTAAGAAACGGAACAGCTACACTTAAGAGCGGGAGAAGAAAACCACCCTTTTGATTAACAGCTCGTTTTTTCCTGTGCACACCAATATTTTTATCGCCCATAAACTTTATCTCTGTTTTCTTCTTTTCCAACTTTTTATATTGTGAATTTGTAAACAGTATGATGCCGTGGAGGATGTTGAAAGCCACTTCACACAGGGCCAAGATTAACTCTTTTGACGCTGTTTGCAAAAGGCGTCTCTGTGCCAGTTTAGCTTTAAGGAGGATTTTTAAAAGTGGCAAGTTCCTATGAATCCTAGCTGACATGACCACGGCTCAACTCTTTTTCTGGACATAAACAACTGAATACTTTGAAAGTCTGCTCTGGGGTTTTGGCTTTATAATCAATCATAAGATAACCGAACGGCTTTTCGGTGGCGTTTTTAAAACATTCCAAAAAATACTTTTGTATTTCCGGGGTACATTTGTCTGGCCAGGACATTTATTAGATTATTGACTCTAGGATTCTTAAACAAAATCAAATAATTTGTATTCAAACTTTCAAAACTACAATTGTTCTGCTGCTTTTACCTTGAAAAAACATAGCACTGAGGTTGCAATGGCATCCTTCCTTACATCATCAATTATCAACAAATAATTTTTAGTCACGAGAAGGAGTTCATCATCATCTAGAGTGTTGGGTATTCCTTCAATGAATTTGATGTCTCTTATCTTCAACAATTCATCGTCAACAGTCATAAATGTACACAATGTTTTCAGTTTTATTAGAAATCACAGTCTCAGCATTAGCAATCAATGTCTTTACAAAAAATGTTTTCCCAGAATTTGAAGTCTGAAATCAAACCCTGTCAAACATCTTTCAAACCCACACTAGACCTATCCATTACCCACTCAGTACCCGAAAGGCAGTGGATCTCAACACGGGGGGCGCAGAGAGATTGGAGGGGGGACGTCAATATTTTTCAAGAAAAAACAGAGACAGGGCATCATTCGGGTACTCAGTGTATTTTATTGCTTTTCAAGTAGAATGTACATAGATGGGGGAAAAAACCCTCTGCATTAAAAAATTAAAAAATTAATAAAAATCGCATTCCCCCTCCCTCTGCATTTTCTTTTTGTTGGGGAGAAGCAGAGCTTAGCCTACCTTTTATCTACCTGTCAGTGTAGACACGTTTTAGAATGTCAACCAAACGGATTCCATATTGGTAAGAAGTTTATGGATAAGTTCATCACACGTGCCAAAAGGAGTTGTGGCGAAGATCCGTCGTCCGCACCAACCCCTAACAAGTGTAAAACACCAAAGTATGACATTAGCTATCTTCTGTTTGGCTTTACGGTGGCTGAGACAGATGCTGAACCACTGCCCCAGTGTGTCATATGCACAGATTTGCTGGCAAATGATAGCATGAAGCCATGCAAGTTGAAGCGCCATTTAGAAACCAAACAGCCAACACTCAAAGACAAACGATTTGTTCAAATTAAAGTTATCTTGCCTTGCAAAGCAGAAACGCAACATCAGCAAACACACATCAGTGTCTAAGAGGTGTCTAGAAGCATCCTACTACGTCTCGCAACAAGTTGCTAAATTAGGAAAACCTCACACAATTGCAGAGGTGCTAATCTTACCTGCTGCCAAAGATATCTGTCAAGTCATGTTTGGAGAGATTTCGAACAACAGATTGGCGACACCGACCTTTCTAATGACACCGTTAGCCGCTGCATATCTGACATGGCAAGCGACGTTAAGGAGCAATTGCTAGCTAACATCATGCTAAGCCAGTACTATGCCCTGCAGCCTGATGAGATAACTGATGTTGCAGGGCTAGCACATTTGCTTACCTATGTCAGAAATGGTAATATTGAGGAGGACATTCTTTTCTGTTGGTCTCTTCCAGCGCACACAACTGGCGAGGCATTGTTTGAAGTTCTGGATGGGTATATACGGGATGCAGGGATGTCATGGGATAAATGTGTTGGGATATGCACAGGCCCGTTCAATGACTGGGAGGGTTAGTGGTCTGGGCCCTCGTGTCCAGCATTTAGTCCCTTTAGCCAAGTGGACTCACTGTATGATTCATCACGAATCTCTCGCGTCAAAGCAAATGCCTGAGTCTCTGGAGTCAGTTTTAAAGCAGGCAGTGCAAATGGTCAATTTAATTAAAGCACGGCCATTAAATGCACACTTGTTTTCCTTGCTTTGTCAGGAAATGGGAGCCGAACGTGAGCAGCTCCCATTTCACACTGAGGTTCGCCGGCTCTCCAGAGGTCGTGTTTTAGATCGCCTCTACGAATTGCGTTCAGAGGTGAAGAGGTTTTTTGTTGATGAGAAGTCCGACCTTGCGCAGTACCTGGACGACACCCTGGGGTTAGCGCAATTGTCATACCTTGTAGACATTTTCGACAGGTTGAATTTCGATGCAAGGGAGAGATGCCAACATATTGCTTCTTTCAGACAAAGTCAGTGCATTCGTTGGCAAATTTAATCTTTGGCGTGATTGGCTGATTAATAAAAATGTTGACGTTTCCCAACTTCGCTGACTGTGTGCAAGAGACAGGGGTAAATGTCTCTCCTTTGATTAACACAGTCGCTCAACATGTTGAAGGACTGAAACAACAATGCGGCCGTTATTTCAGTGAGGATTTCAGTTCATTTGCTTGGGTCAGAGATCCCTTCAGTTGCCCAGGAAAAGACCTTTCAGTTGAAATGGAGGAGCAGTTAGTCGAATTAAAGAGCCACACCAGATTGCGGCACCTGTATAGCTCTTGCTCTCTGCCTTCGTTTTGGTTTAGTGTGATGACTGAATATCCTCAGTTGTCTGACGAATGGAATGCAACATGTTTTAAATGTAAAATAGTACACGTTATTACAACCTAGAGTTCTCTTGTTCAAAGTTCAGAAACATTTTTGATCATTTAAGCGCATGTTCCATACTTGTCCGTTATATAGTTTTATAATAGTCCTAAAAGTTATGAAAAGTAATTTAAAAAGTATAAAAACAAAAAACAAAAAATAAAAATCTATCTATCTATCAAAAACAGATTATAGATTAGGTTATATATAGATAGATTTCATATAGAATAGATAATCATTATACCTGGTCTCCTCCAGTATGGGGGGGGGGCACATGATAGGGGAGGCTTGGGGGTGGGGCTTTAGTTCCAAAAGGTTGAGAACTTCTGGTGTAGAGGATCCGCGTTACTCTAAATCCTAATTCACGAGCCAAGATCAATGGCCTTTTACGTGGCAGGCTTAGAATTCTTGGTTGCAGCACTGTCTCCTTGCAGCCCAGCTGGATGCCTTGGTGGTAAGGAGCTTTGTCCCCCTTTAGGACAGCTTTGCAAAAGAAGAAAGAATTTCTCTCTAAATGGCCCAGCTGGTGGCTTTGGCAACAGGGTTCATGTCCCTTCTTAGGAGAGAGCCATCTCAGGAGAGAAGAGTGTGAAAATGTCTGTTCTCTGCTTTAAAAGAAACGATGTGATTTAGGACCTACTAATGGCTGTGACTGGGCGCTGTAGTTGAAAGAGCCGGCTAAGGGGGGGTGGCTGATGATGCCATCCCCTGGTGCCGGAGAGTGGAAAATGTTGTTTGTTTGAACTGTGCGTAGTACCTACAGTGTTTACATGGGTATTGGTTTCAAACCTTAGAAGAGTTGAACAGCAAAAGGATACTGTTATCCAAATTTTTACTACTTTATAAAATTTGCTTCTGTGGAGAACTCAACACGGAATATTAAATGGCTATCCTTTCACTTGGGCTGTTTTTTAGCACTTGTGCCTTGCTCCTCTGCCCTCTTCTTTTTGTACCAGGCTACGGTCCTGGGCAGGGGGGCAGCAGGAGAAGCTGTCAGAGGAAGCTGAAATGAAGAATGCTGTTGCCCAGTGACAATGACCATCACTATGGCCTGTGGAACAGGTGTTGTGCTGTTCATGGTTACCTGGGGCTAAAGCCATTGTCATGCCTAACCAGCAATGTTTGGGGGGTTGACAAAAACAAGTGGTTAATAGCCGGGGCTTGCAGCAGCAGAGGGTGCAGTTGGGGAAGAGCTTTTGGGGCCCTGAGCAGATCCACTACTTGGAACAGTACAACTTGCTCCCGTGATTTCTGTGAAGCGGCAGAGTCACATTACTTTGTTACTGTATGAATGTGTGTTTCTATTTCAGCTTTTTTCCGCAAATTGTATCGTGGGCATTAACTGACTATGCTTTTTGAGGCTCCGCATCATCTGTATCCAGTCAAGAGCTGAAACTTTATCATTACTTACAATTGGGTGAGGGTCCGATGATGATATAGAACAGCTGAAGGTGGGTCTGGGATATTAGTCACCCACTGCTCAGCACAAAATCACGGACGTGGGTTAAGTCCCTCAGGATCGCTGTCCACTTCTGAGTCCCGACCCCTGCAGATCTTGTGGGCGATGGGTGAATGGGGCAAAGCTGGACACAGATTGCCTCCACAATACGACTCGTTTGTGACCACTGGGCCGATCCAAAGCTCTTTTCAAGCATGCTTCTGCAAAAATGGAACAACAAAACTTCCTTAATAATTAGAAAAATGACATGGTCAGCACTATTACAGCAAATTAAATTGGTATACTTTTTATGACATCAGAAATGACAATAGATTCTCAGTTGTTATTATTAAGTATATCATTCCTTTTCAAGCTCGCAAAGCCAGGAGTGACAGAAGACTTTCTGGTCATTTTGAAGCGATCCTTAAGTGGCGGGCAGGGTATATAAAACCGCTGCTTATCTCCCTCTGGGAGAATCAGTTCATTCATTTTAGGCTCTGTTTCTGCAGATCATCCCATGGAAGCTGACCGGGCAAGTGGCCAGGCACTGCACATTCCGGAACCCAGGTGTAACATCAGGTCTACGTAATTTCTAAAAATGCTGAACCAAGCAAATCTGTTTAAAATCAGACTCACAATCATCTATCCATCCATCCATCCAGCCATCCATTTTCGAAACCGCTTATTCTGGTGAGGGTTGTGGGGACGCCGGAGCCGATCCCGGCAGGCATAGGGCGCACGGCAGAGACACACCCAGGACGGGACACCAGGTCATCACTGGGCAACACACACACACACACACACACACACCCACTGGGCAATTTAGAATGGCCAATGAACCTAACCCACAAGTATTTGGACGGTGGGAGGAAACCGGAGGGGCCGGAGGAAACCCATGCGGACACGGGGAGAACTCCACATAGACAGGCACCCCGAGCCGGGACTCGAACCCAGGACCCCTGGCGCTGTGAGGCAGCAGCGGTAACCACCGCATTACTGCATTTTATTACATGTATGCATATTATTTCTCACCTCAGCATCGCTCTCAGCAGGAGCAGCAGCAGAACTGCTGGACGTAACCACAGGAGCGACAGTACGAGAGCGAGGTTCCTCGGCTACCTGGAACTCAACCACACTGGAGAACGGACATCGACAGATGCTAGGCGGAGGTGATTTGCTGGAAGCACAGGGCACAAGCTGAGAGACCTCAACAGTTAAAACCTGTCCGAGCAGCCACTGTAGAAAGTGTAGGTGATGACGCTGTTGCAGGAGCCAACGTGCCTGGCTGATAAAAGGCAGAGATGAGGCAGCAGAGGTACAACCCGTGATGGAAGTGGATTGGATACTTCCCAAGCTGGAAATGGTGAGTTTCTTGTCCGAAAGCTCCTCAAAACCTTCATCCTTGCCTTCCAATTTTTCCAGCATCAACACTAATGGTCTCATCCTGAATGTCAGGGTCCATACTGACAGGCTGGAGCTCTTTCCTCGTCTACGAGTACAGATACTCAAGACTCTCCTGCAAGTTAAAAAAGTTACAGATAGTACAGTGGTAGTTTTCAGTAATTTCAGTCCATACAGCTAACAGGAATAGATTTGTACATGCTTTTACACTTACCTGTGTATTTGCCTGGGCTTTGTAATGTCCATGACCACAAATCCTTGCTGGGCCCCTCCTCTCCCTTCTCATTCCATCTTACTAGGCCCTTCAGCAGGTATGCTTAGAAGTGCATATCATTGGCACTGATACCTGACCTGCACAAGAAAAATATAATTTTCCTTACCGATCAAGCAATGTTAAATATACAATATAGAGTTTTTCTTGATAGTAAAAAAATAACAATTTAACCCCAGCAATGAGTTACCTGGTTTAAAATTTGTAAGGTGGAGGTGGAACAACTCTAGGGACGTCGATCCATGTGCACAGTGGTAGACCGGCAGCATGAGGTGGCCCATCTTTACCTGAATGAGCTGAATGCAGTGCTTGAATCCACACAAGATATTGCTTCTGTGCCTCCCAGATGGCCTGAATGCAGCCATGATCCAGCAGAGAGATGTCCATTGCCCACTTGTTGAGTGTCTAAATGTCAAATCAGGTGCCATGCATCTAGGCGGATGGTAAGGTTTTTCCTACTTGTGGTACAGCCTTGCACTGACCAGTGATGAAGCAACAGTCACCTTCAAGCAGGTGGAGAGTTGGAGGTGGGACTTTGTTCTTCAGTACCAACTTTTGTCCTCTAAGCAGCTGTCCCAGCAGCAGCGCTAGCAAGCTTCACTCTCACCTGAAAATGTTTTATTGCAAGGTTACATTTGCACCTTATAGCCACAGTGGTAAAATGAAAGAGTATTAAAAGTAATCAATACCTTCTTTGCATCCAACTTTAGTATTGTTTCAAATGTTGTGACCTTTCCCTTTACTTCGTCTAAAGTTGACATCATCGGGCATAGACTGTCAATGCACACGACAGTGATACGTATTTCCACCAAAAAATAGGCTAGGTCTAGAGCTTCCGGTGAAGGGTCAAGCAATAGCAAGCGACGACTGACGAGCAACATCTAGTGAACTTTTTAGACATGATTTAGAAAAAAAAGGTAATTCAATTTAAAAAACGGGCTGGCTTTACAGTTGAACATTGTTGTGTACCACAATGTGAGGTTTCTACCATATTTAATACAGTGGTGAGCTTCCATAAAGTCCCATCGGAGGCTTATATATATTGTAGCGTTTTTAAAGAGAGCTACTTCTCTGCGTGGGTTTAAGCACGAGACCGACACCGATTAACAGGAATCA
>JAOVYW010054069.1:8046-18446 GCA_025775045.1 Hiodon tergisus | reverse complement strand
CATTAATAACGTAGAGTGGGTTTGGTGCATGACCGCATTAATTATTTGATATATGGCGGCGTTGCTAACGTAGAGTGGGTTTGATATATGGCGGCGTTGCTAACGTAGAGTTGGTTTGGTGCACGACCACATTAATAACGTAGAGTCGGTTTGGTGCATGACCGCATTAATAACGTAGAGTGGGTTTGGTGCATGACCGCATTAATAACGTAGAGTGGGTTTGATATATGGCGGCGTTGCTAACGTAGAGTGGGTTTGATATATGGCGGCGTTGCTAACGTAGAGTGGGCTTGATCCTGGCAAATAGACGGAAACTAGCATGATGTGGAGCTGAGGGTTTGGGAGCCCTGGTCTCCCACAAGGTCAAATCTGACAAAGAGCATTTTCTCACCAGGAACCAAACCTGTCTGTAGCTAACTGACCTGCCTGGGGCCTCCTGGTGGGACACTGTGCGCTAACTATCAGTTTACTCCCTCTTCAAAAGGACCTACCAGACTCAGGGCCTATCCTGCCGAGAACCTTAGGATTTTGTCTCGAAGGGCAGGTTCACTGCACGTGTCATAGGCTGTTAGAGATTCCATCCATCCAATCAAATCAACGACTCTAACAACCATTCGATTGGGTCACACGCTGATGGTTCGCAAAAATCCTAGCCTCTCCTGGATGTTCAGCTGTTTCTCTCTGCAATGAGCACTTGTTAATCGTTTCTCTAAGAGAAATTATTTTAAAGGAAAAAAAAGAAAACAACTCATCCTTAATAACAATCTGCAGCCATTCGTGTCGACAAAATTCACTGCAAGTCCATATGGGTAAATGGGTCAAGATTCAGGGGTGGGTGATTTTAGTCGGAGCTTGACCAACTCTGGAAATGACATCAGTCCCATAGTCGGGCACTGACCCAAGCTTTTCTGTCAGTCAGGAAAACCACCTCCAGACCAGATCCGTCCCTAAGAGAAGTCTGGGCAGGTAGGTTTCTCTCTTGTTTTTAAAAGAGAGAAACAAGGGGGAAAAAACATTTTAGAGCTGGCAATTTTGTGACCGCCTTATGAAAAATTATGTTGACATTACACGAGGTTTTAGCTTTGGCGGTGAAAGCCCAGTCCTTTTTGCTTTACGAAAGTTACGGAGAGCCCTGCCCGAACCTGCCTAACCCTGCAGAGATATTACAACAGAGTTGTACTCCCCCATAGGAGGGATTCGTGCTACAATAACTTTGGATTAAGATGACATCTAAAATATATCCCCGTTTTCTTAACATTTCATGGACCTGTGGACGAGGGAGGTTAAATGGTTAAAGTGCCAGGCGTGTAAAATACAATCGCGCGGTTCGACTACGGCCGTCCACGGGAGTGAGGCTGATCTGCAGCGCTGTAACTGGCCTACGTGCACAGCTCGGAGAAGCCATTTGTCAGGCTAACGGAAGGCAGACAAAACCTTTTCTCTTTCTTGACAGCGTCTGTCTGCAAAGGCTTTGGGCCTAAATGGGCAAGGGCCACTGAGCGTAGAGAATGCGACATACCTCCTGTGAATGAATGTGAACAGCATCATCTCTCATCCGGACACATAACTCTCATCCGTTTATCTTAAAAGAATGGTGGAGTTATATTACTGAAGGGATGAGAGTACACATTTAGCTGTAGCAGTGTCGTTTGTGCTACGTCGCCTGTAGCGCGGGCAGGGTTGCGTGTGCAGTGTTGTGGAAGCTACGTCGCCTGTAGCGCGGGCAGTGTTGTGGAAGCTACATCGCCTGTAGTGCGGGCAGTGTAGCACGGGCAGTGTTGTGGAAGCTACGTCGCCTGTAGCGCGGGCAGTGTTGTGGAAGCTACATCGCCTGTAGCGCGGGCAGTGTAGCACGGGCAGTGTTGTGGAATCTACTTCGCCTGTAGCGCAGGCAGTATAGCGCGGGCAGTGTTGTGGAAGCTACATCGCCTGTAGCGCAGGCAGTATAGCGCGGGCAGTGTTGTGGAAGCTACATTTGTGTGTGTCAGTAACAGGCGCCTGCAGTTCCCCCTGAGAACAGCATTAAAACAGCGGTCCACTTGGCCTTTTGACCCTTTGTCACGCTTCAGCACTTGGCTGAGAATCGGCTGCAGTAGGAGGCGATGGAGGGTTTTGTGTTGAGGTCGTTTCTGCCACCACATCTGCTCTGTCTGCCCACACCAGGAGGAGGACAATGACCACATGCCCTGACCTGTGACCCCTGACCCCTACTGACCCTCATTTGTCAGGCCACACACACTTTGGGCATGAAGTGGTCCCCAGAATAGGGGCCCCGCTGATCCATCTTTGACACCTTCAGGCTGATTGACCCCCCCCAACAAACATAACTTCCTGTGGGGGTACTGGTGTCTCGTTTGGGCCACCCCCACACGCCAAGGATTCTGACATGGACCGGAATGTCTTAGCCTGGTTGGGTTTGGCCTAGGTGAGGGTAACAATTATGACCAGATAGCTTTAAAGTTAGGTTGTCTCTCAGTTCCCATAATAAATAACAACAACAACAACACTACATTTGTATTAGAACATGAAGGGACATTTAACAGTGATTGTTTTAGTAGTTTACAATTCACAATTCGAGCCAAAAAGCATGCCCTACTGCAGTATGAAACGAAGATAAAATATTCGGCACCCCTAGGGGGTGAAAAGGCCTGTATGGAAGCAACTCCAGCCGCTCACTTATTGGGATGGTCCCGTAACTATGGGACAGAAGTGCAGGGAACGCGGTTCCAGCATGAGAGGGGATGTGCAGCCCACAGACGGGCCCGGCCTGTGTGACCCCCGGGAATCCGTTTCTCATGCCCTTAACAGACGAGGGACCACCAAGGAAGAGAGAGGGAGCCCCTTTATCATGGCGCTTTTTACATTTCATTATTAAGCAAAATAAACATAGCTGTGATTTAATAAAATGCCTTATCCGATGTGAGCTATTTACAAAGAAAGAAACACACACAACGAGGACAAGCAGAAATGACATAATTTCTGTTTAGGTTCTAATGCCGGTTTGTGAAAATGTTTACGTCATTCTGTAAGGGACATGCCCAGCGATTTTCACTTCCCCTAGAGAAAGATTATACCTGCCAGTCCTATTCCCGTCAACACTCTCTCGGACAGGGATTTAGGGGCTTCTGGGTAAAACAAAATGCAGTGGGAATCCGCAACATTGAGGGCGTCGGTCTGACACTTTGACACCTGTCCTGTCCCGCCCTGTCAGAAAGGATGTTAATTTACAGGTTCAGCTTGGCATGCTAGGCTTCAGTGACCATGACTTTCAGTAATGATGTTATCTTTCCTCCATAGACAGATTTGACTAGACGTTTAAGCAAGCTGAATAAAGCTTCAATAAAAAGACATAAAATGAACAATTTTTGACTTGCAGACTTTTTTCATTTATTGTTTGAACGGCTTTCTGTGTTTAACCAGGAACAATTATTCAATCCGAAGGCTATCGCCAGGAGTAATCCGTTTTTTTCTGATCAATTGTTTGATTGTGAATGTCAGGTGTCCACAACCCAGAACTGGCATAAAAAAGTTAACTCCTCACTTCCATGCTTGGGACGTGTGGCTCTAAACCCCAGTACTTTATTAAACATGTTCAAATTTAAACGAGAAGACGTTTCTGAAAAGCCCAGGTGATAACGAGGGCTCGCGACCTTGAGTGGATTTCCTCGGCCACACCCCATCAATACCCCCATAACCAATTAGATCAAAGAAAACCAATAGTCAATTACAGCCATTGCCCTATTAGCCTCAGGCAAATTCCCACAATATAGATAAGGCAATCATTGCTGACCAGAAAAACTCTGTTTGCCTTGGTGCCATGTCCCAAGTCAAACAGGTAACCCTATTACCTATGAACCAGTTAACTAGTTTTTCCAGTTAACCAACTTTAACATCAGTGTGTGCAAGAATAAACTTCTTGTGCAACAATTATACCAGCAAAAATTATATGAGACAAAATGCAATGTCCAAAGCTACAGTACTTAAACGTTGTAATGTTTCCAGGGCATAGAGGAGAATTGTGCAACCTAACATTTATATCAATGTCCCCTTCAATTCTCTTGCCTTGCCAGCTGTTAGTCCAAGTTTCGGATTACTCCGTCCTCTGTCACGCAGCATTTCCATAGGTGCCTTTGGTTATAAATGGTCTTTTCATGCCAGAATTAAAATTAGAAGCATTTTACATACATTAAAATTTTAGTAAACAACCCCCCTGCTACCTAAAAGAAAGGGATTAAGCTATTTAACATTGCCTATTAAATAAATAAAATAATAAATAGTCCAATCGTTTGGAAAACAAACGCAAGATGTGCTCATGGCTCCCTCTAGTGGCAGGTTTTTAAGGTCGTGATATTTTCCCATTTTTGTGCGTTATGGAGGTCAATGTTTGTTACTGTCTGAATTATATCAAAACCTCACAGCCAGATGGAAAAGTAGTTAAACACATTTGCCATCAGCTCGTTTGAAATTAACTGTGCTGCAGAGTTTGACTGACTCCGCAGGGACATCAGGGATTGTTTTAAAGCGTGCTTAAACGTGCGGTTTAAAGCGTGTCCAAGTGTTCGCAGTTTTGTGGTGCTGCAGACATCCCGTATATTGAGCACTGGTTGAAGCGGCCCAAAGTGATGGAGAGTGAGGACAGAAACTCAAGGGTGACATCCCTGCAGCTGGTGGCAAACACACAAGGGGTGATCTCTCGATCGTTGTCGGCTCTGCGTTCAATTTCTTAAGGAAGTAAGGCAACAGGTAGCCTCTAAACCGAACGAGATTAACTCAAGTCCCACCCAATAAAATTATTAACGTTTGGGGTGAAATGTGGCAAAACAAGTTTCCCCATCCTTAACCGTCAAGACCTGCCACCCGCATTTGCATTCAGTATCAAATATTCACTAGCTGACACTTCCTGTAAAGGCTGACACCGCTTTGGGTTTTCGTTGACCATCCACTATTTTTGACCAAGGTCTTTCAGCTAAAAATAACCCAAAAACTGGATTTCAGTTTATCATTACCGGCGTCCTCAATTGTTCAGATAATGAAAGGCTATTATTTTGAGATTGTATGGAATAGCACGACCATTTCAATTTATCCGTCATATAAAATGTTCTATCCAAGCCGCCTTCCCTGAACTAAAATGTAATGTTTTCTTCTACACTGACAAAGCCAAGAAAAACATTGTCGGTTTATTTTTGGGATAATTACATATGGAATATTTAATATACATGGTGAAAAACGGGAGGGGTATTTTTATAAGTTGAAAAATTAAGACAAACCTGTGGATTTTTCGGACAACTAAACGCAAAGCAGGAGTATTAATATATCGCTCCATTAAGGAGACGGTAACCGAAAGGAGTACGCCATCTAGAGCGAGACACGTGGAGGAGGGTCCGTCTCCCCGGCAGACAGATACAACTGGGGGCTCTAAATCGTTACACCTGTTCGCGCGATGGGCGTTAATCGACAGCACCGTGCCGCAGCGACAACCTCTCTCGTGTACAGTTGCTGGCGATATCAGAAAATAAAAATTTCACACATGCGACTGAGCCGGCGCCTAACCAAACCAAGCACTCAACCCCTTTAATAACCCAACCACTGCGGTCTGTAATTGCATCTGCGGTGGATATTGCTGTATTTACCCCACTCATAGGACCAGTTTGTTCTGGATGGCGATCTGGCTGATCTGTCTCGATAAATCATAGGGAATGCGCCTCCCCTCTAATTAAAAATCAGGATCACGGAGGCTGAATCGTTGAACGGCAAGTTTGTTTAGTGTTGGTGACCGAGGCGCAACCAAGTTGGCCAGCGTGTTTGTTGAAAAATACCGTCTTATTTTGCGGACAAGACGCATACAATCGTAATGTAAACAAAGTCAGGAAAATTCCTAAATCATCACTGTTAGGTTGGTTCAGTTTCAGTGTCATTACTATCCCTGGTTTAAAATTAGAGAAGGAACCCTCTATAATTGTCGTTTCCTCTCTTCTTTCTGGTCCTTAACAAAATGTTCTGCTCTTTTTTTAGAAACGGGTAATTTAAGAAGAATTCTACAGCAGTAACTATTTGTTAACCTAACTCGTGATTCAAATTAAGTTCCCCCAAAAAAATTGAATGGTAAATTCCGGATCGACCGAGGAGGAATTTTATTTGTTGAACCGGACCATTAAAGTTTATTGGCGGTACCTTCAACTCATTGCCCAAATTAAAACACCGAACAGCCGTATGTATATCAGAAGGCTTAAACGTCACAATTAATTAATATATTGTCATCATTTACGCTGTGGCAGTTGTGGGTATTAAAGAGAACAGCTGAAAAGACAACGAAAACTGAATCTGCACACACGTAAGTCTGAGGATGCACCCTTTTATGGCAGGATATAGATGCACGTATCGTGACGACCATGCAGAGAATGGAAGCGTCACCGGGCTTGTGAATATGCGCAAAAGAAAAGGATATCGACTCCTCACGAGCTGGAATTGCTATTGCAAATGACACACCAGCACGTGGCAAATTACTTGGTGCAATGTAGTTTAAATAAAAACCACGAGATTTCTACTCATAAATCCGACATGTATAAAAGACTAACTGTCATGCTTTCAAGAGCAGAAGCCGCCGTTTATCGTGTTTCAGAGGGACTAGACGTCGGCAGAGTCCATGGCTAGAAACGCTTGGTTATCTTTCCAGAAGTCCGGAAGGGGGGGGGGGGGGTCTGAGGTACACTGCTTTCAGAACCAATGTAACAATTAAAATGTTCAGCCATTCAAAGGTCGCATTTTAATCTTGCACGATATCAGTTGTTCTGAACTATTGCATTTAAGGAATAGTACACATTAAAATGCTATGTTAAGAGTTAGAGGAAGAATAACCGACGGAAAATAAATATTGTAGTGTTGCGGTAGGCCTATGTCTCTAGGAAAACGAACTAACTTTTTTTTTTTAAATGCTTTCGTTAATAATTGACAGACGCACTATTATTCTTCGGATCTAAATAACACAGTTCCTGTGGGCTGAGACCACGCCAAAACAATAAACGCCTTCTCCCCAACTATCTCCCCTATTTCTCGCTCTCGCGTTCCTTTCCTCCTCTACTTTTGCTCGTTCAGTCTCTCCCTAACACTCTCACTCCAGTCACGCCTCCTCACGTCACGTCCCCCTTCTTTTTATCTCCCTCCGAGGGCGGAACCACCTGTACCCAGAGGGGGGAATTCCCCACTACGGCCCCCAACTGTGGCAGGCACTCTCCACTCTCACTGATTATTCCCCCCTCCCGAACATTACTCTCCTGGCGTGGTCTCCCGCCCTTACAAATAATTTGCCTGTTTTCGGCGAACACACAAACTTCACAGAACTCTTCCTGTACTATGGGTAGCCTCACACAATCCCCACAGGTCCTAGGTCGGTACAATATATAAATAAGTCAGAATGGTTGAGTAGCTTCAGCGTCCAAGACATTATTAGGCAGAACAAGCGGGTCCAATTGGTGTACGGTTTGATGCTGCCACCTGCTGGCCATTGTTTCGTAAACGTCGGTGCTGCTAATCGGGATGTGAATTGAATGCCGATTATGTGTCGTTTTACAAAACAATGGCGCAGTTACAAGTATACGTTGTACAAGTAGTTGTACAAGTTTAATAACAATATTCATTCCGTTAAAATGCTACAAGGAAGAACATGTGCGAAATATCTTTTCAGCAGTGACCACACTTAACCAACGGCCAGTTTACCTCCTTTTACCACCGTATAAAGAGCTCAAATTTAATACAATATAACGGCTGCATCTATGAGGCGTAATCGGCAAACTGTCAACAACAGTATTTGCAGCCAAAGAATGTAGCACAGTCTAGACAGTTCTGCTTAATCAGCCCAGATCAATCTCCGCCAATGCACCCCCTCTTTATGGACATGCTAACTCTTAATTATTTGGTTTGTTTGTCAACATATTTACGGGACAAGAGTGCTCCAAGGGGGTCCAGTCATGCACATTTAATTAATTGGCGATTTGATTAGAACTTCGAGCTAATATACCAGAAGACTGAGCTCAGTACTTCATGTCGGGAGCCAAAGTCCCTTAACAGTAATCTCCGATGAGCTGTGCAGAATTCCCCACAAGCTGTTTCCAGGAACAAACGTTGGAACTGTGGACTACAACGTCTTCTTATATAACATAATGATTTTCAAAATAAAAGTAGGTTACATCGGGGGGTTTTTCTTTATTAAGCAATCGTAGAAACCATCCCTTGTACTATCAAGAATATTTCTTTCTTTCTTTCTTTCCCGGAATCTGCCACTGTAGCGGGAAAAACGAATAAGCACCAGAATCCACGTCTCCCGTAAAAAGACGAAGTAACATCCTGGGTTGGTGCGCGTGACTGGTTCTGTCAAACCCAACCGGTCGTTTTCAAATCGTGCATTTCCGCGTGATGGAAAGTTGTATTTTAAATATTTAGTTTTCTTATATTTAATATCTAATTCTAATCTAATTTATTACATTCTTAAGATTATATTTTAATTAGTTTTTTTGTGTGTATTTGATACCTCTTATTATTGCGTTATATAGGCCTGTATATTTTGCAAAACGGATAGCTTGCTGCAAGCGAACTACAAAGATTTACGGATTGAAAGATTTTTTTCAATTTAATTGAAGACGCAGAACCATGAAAAAAGACACACAGTTAAGACTGCTCTTTAATCTTTAAACCCCACACACTCTTACAGACACGTTTGCGTTCTCGAGGTGGATCTATTACACGTACACCCTTGCCTTACCTCAGGAGGTTCGTTAAAATAACGAGTTTTATTGCCCGATTGCTCGTAAAAAAACTATAAGCAGTGTGTTTTATATTGCATGTTAATGGCTCTTAATGGGATTCTTGGAGATGTTTCCTAATCTTTGAAATGGCGAACATGTCTCGAAATATATAAGTTTGCAATAAAGAGGATAGCTATAGGAAGTTATCCGGAATATTATTTATCGGACTGCTGATCTATTACTATGTGAAAAATAAAATTTTATATTATAACACTGCTGTTGCCCTTTGTTGCCAAATATTGTTAAATCTGATGAAGAAATAAAGATTTTTTTCACCTCTCAATCCCGTTTTTAATCAGAGAGAAAAATGCAAGAATTATATAAATATTTGCAATTTGTACTTAATTAGAAAAGCTTGCCTTGTTTGAAAAGCAGTGTTGTAAAAACATTCCACTGACTAATAACGGTATTTTTATATTTTTATTATATAGTGAAGACACTGTATTTTTATAGATAGAAAAGAGCCATTTGGTGCAGAATCAAATTCAGTTTCTGCTGAAAAGATTGACAGCCAGAGAGTTGCTTAAGGTAGCCCACACAAGGAACTTCAATAAGTTCTTATCTTTAATTAAAGAGTTATCTCTTTGCTTTCATTTCAGCTTCAGGAGGAAAATGCCTCTAGTCACTGATACCACACACTCTTAAAGCTATAATACTTTTTTTTTTTAAAGTGAGGTACTGACATACTCTAAAGGGCTCCCTGTAGATGCAGCACCTGTTATGTTTATTTCAGAATAGGAAATGACATCTGCCTAGTAACGGTACATATATTTGTACCACTCTGGTCGGTGCGGAGACGGTTTTTTTAGCAAAGGGAGAAACGCCCTGTGTGACTCACTGGCCGTCTCCGCATGCTGCCTGTGAGGTTCTGTTGGTTCCACAGGCCGACCCGTTTACTCTCTTAGCCACGGCCCACCTTACGAACCTTCGGCCACTCCTCGCCTAACCGCACGATGCCGATGTCTCAGATAATCCATCCGTTTCGGCCGCTCTGTAGAACCCGCGCGGACAGAACGCTTGGCGGGTTCTCCTCACTCCCTAATCAAAGCCGACTGAATGTACACTAGCTGTGCTGGCGCAGACTGTGATATTTCACGGGTTTCGGTTCTGCTCTTCAGCAGCTGTTCTAGGGCTGCCACAAACATCTGCTCATCATATTGTGATAGTGCGATGTTTGCCTCCACTGTTCGCCCGGGCGTTTGGACTCTACGGTAGGTGTAGCGTGTAGAAATTACCCCAGATGGCGTGTGGCCTGTTGACCACGGCCTGCTTCAGAAGTCGATGCGTCCGTCATCCGCATCGCCAGCGAAGCGCGCTGCGTGGTAACGTGAAGAGGCTCAACAGAACAGATTCAGGACGTGACACAATCTCTGATAAAGGGTTACACTTTATCCACCCTGGATACTCAGCACTAATATATTTATGTAATAACATAAAAGGAGTAGTATCTCTGGATCTTTGCTAGTGAGGCACTTTTGAGAGCCCTGGGACGCTCTAGGCTCTCTTCCCTGCGCTGAGGTGATAGATTATATTTCAAACAGGCCATTTCTCACTGTCAGTAATGCACACTACATCCCACAATTGGAGGACTGAGAGAGAGGA
>JAOVYW010054037.1:0-10591 GCA_025775045.1 Hiodon tergisus | reverse complement strand
GACAATTGAATCATCCAGGTGCTTAAGTGTTCAGGGTGGCAGCGAAACCAGCACACATTGTGGGTCTCCAGGACACAGACCTCGGTGCGCTATAGTCCAGCACTGGGACACATTGGATAACCCTCCTGGCTGCCACTGAAGAGCCACAATCCTTGGTTTACAAAAAAAAGTTCCCCAAGAGAGCTAATCATTTGATCAGGCAGGCCGTGGCATTTAAACAATCCTCAATTAGTACTAAGGGGCCCAAAGTGTGCCAAGAAAATACACCCCACACCATTACACCTCCACCACCAGTCTAAACCGTTGATACCAGGCAGGATGGATTCATGTTTTCTTGTGTTATTACGACAAATTCTGACCCTACCATCTGAATGCCGCAACAGAAATCGAGACTCATCAGTCCAGGCAACTTTTTTCCAGTCTTCTATTGTCCAATTTCGGTGAGCCTGTGCGAATTGTAGTTTGCTGTTCTTAGCTGACAGGAGTGGCACCTGGTGTGGTCTTCTGCTGCTGCAGCCCATCTGCTTCAAGGTTCGACATGTTGTGCCTTCAGAGATGCTATTCTGCATACCTCGGTTGTAACGAGGGATTATTTGAGTTACTGTTGCCTTTCTATCAGCTCGAACCAGTCATTCTCCTGTGACCTCTGCCATCAACAAGGCATTTCCACCTTGGAGAAGGTTTTCTATGAAAATCCCAGCAGATCTGCAGTTTCTGAAATACTCAAACCAGCCTCTCTGGCACCAACAACCATGCCATGCTCAAAACCACTTAAATCAGATTTCTTCTCCATTCTGCTTGGTTTGAACTTCAGCAGATTGTCTTGACCAGGTCTACATGCCTAAATGTATTGACTTTCCACCACGTGATTGGCTGATTAGATATTTTCATCGACGAGCAGTTGACGAGGTGTACCTAATAAAGTGGCCGGTGAGTGTAGATGTGTGAGTATGGCTAAATTAGAATTCAAAGAGAATTAAAGTTTGGAGTTAATACAGCCCATCACCACCCTGCACTGGGTGACAGAACACAAAACACAGTCTCCAGGCAATGCACTTCATCGCTGCCATGACTCCCATCCTTAGTCTTCCCTTTGATGTAGGGGGTGCCTTCCTCCGTCAGCATGTTTCCATGGAACACCAAACACGCAAATACAATGCATACAAAAAAACAGTGTTTCAGCCACTCAAAAACAAACAAAACAAACCTCATAATAACTAAAATTACCCTATCTAAAAATAGAGAAAAGTGCCATAGTCAGCGCCCAACGATCACTGCCACTAGCACACAGAAACTCCTACTTTGCTTCCCAATGCTCCCTGAACCCTCTAGATGCTGACAGCTGGTTCTTAGCAAATGATTACTGGGCTAATTACCAGAGCCTGGGAAAAAAAATAAAAGAAATAAACAAATGAATCTAACGCACCCCCAGCTCATAACAGTATCATTAGATTCTGAATTCAGCAGTTTTAGTTAGCACAAATCTTCAAAACTAAACCAGTGAAGAGGGGAAACTGCTCTTGAATGCTCAGACATTACGGAATAGTTATGTGATCCACTCTGATACTTCAAAGTATGTCTGTGGAGTGAGCATCTCAGTTCACTGGTTCACAAGTTTGTTAGTTGCCAGACGCTTTTATCTAAAGCGACTTGCACAGCTTCCAATTTCTACATCCATCCACTTATACAGCTGGATATTTACTAAAGCAATTCAAGTTAAGTACCCTGCTCAAGGATACAACAGATGTGTTGATGATTGTGAAGACCTTATCCCATCGATCCGGCAGGAGTCCGCACAATTTTATTTGCAGTCAGTGGCTCTGATGACAGCCTGTTGCACTGGTTGGGTGTAAAAAAAGCACAGAATAATCTGGACCCTGTTTCAGATAAATTATTTTTATAGGCCTGAAATTGCTTTATTACAATGCATTGGGAGACTTCTCTGGATCTCGTCAGTAGAAGCTCAGCCGTTTCAAACGTTCAAAGCAGTTAAATAACTCATTTTTATTGGTGAGCTGATACATATACAAATTTTGTGTCTTTAAAAAAAATGTGTCCCAACCCTGTCGCCGCTCTACCAATCATGAGCCATCGCTGTACTCTCCCAGTCACAAGTATCCTATGGGTGAAAATGTAACATTGATGAGAGAGGTCAAAATATCACAGAACACAAATTATAGGATAGCATTATATTTTGTATTACACTTTGTTCTCCCCCAATCACAATTGACTAAGGACATGAGGACTACAGCTCATATGGCCCAGTCTGCACTCAGGCAAGCGTCTTTACCAACTGAGCAACTCGAGAGGGAACTTATTCCATATATCAACTGTCCTTTGTAATCACAAATTTTTTATTCTATTAAAATATTGACATGTTATAAAAGTAATTGTTTAATTGTAAACTATGAAGATGATTGGAAAGAATAGAGAGAAAAAATCTGAAAGCATTGCATTAAAATCTGCCAGAATGGGATGTTTTTCTGATGTTCCTTTCATAAAAAAATAAATAAAAACTTTTGGCTGTAGTCCACAAGGCTGGGACAGAACAGTCTCCTGGGGATATTTTAGCTTCAGTGGTGGTAGGACTGATCAATCAGAGAAATTTGACATTTAGTAGTTAAGAGATTGCTATCCATTCGTGAGCGCCTTTCTCTCTTGCAGCCCCAAAAATAGAATCGGAGGCATTGTTGCAAGAAGGTAGCAAATCATGACAATTTGCGAATTTGTTTGTCTTATCTCTAAGTAGACATTTGTGCCCCATGGATATCCCAAAACTTTGCTCAAGCTTGGATTTGGAATAGAAGATTCACTCAAAGATGTAAATGCAAACAATCCTTCACACCCAAACTACTCAAGAATGTAGACAGGGTGGCAACTCTACTATCAGTTTCTGTGTATAGCAAAGGCATTCTTTACGTACCGCTTCAATTTAGCCATTAACAGAGCATTTACAATGCTTGACAGTAAAACATATCCACATTTGTCACTGATCCATGCAGGGAATATATAGTCTGCAGTAACAGCAATCCACTACCCTGAGGTATCTGTAATATTCAATTGCGATGGATGTAGAACATGGATTGTTCAATTATATCTATACCCATTCATCTTAAATTACTATTTATAACTCATATTGCCTGTAACATGAAACCTCTGTACATGTCTATGTAGTGTGTGAATGAATTTTGAGAGCCTTGTATAAACAACGTTTGGAGAATTGTAGACTAATGTTAATAGAGGAAGAGATCTATATTTATAAAAATTGTAAGCTCACAAAGTTTCAAGATCCATGGAATTGCGTTAAACAAGCCCTTAAATGAATAAATGAACAAGAATAAATGATCTTATACTTTTATTAACTTCAAACATTTCTTTTGAAACATTGAAACAAGGTGGCATATTTAAAAATAATGTTTCTCTTGTAGTTTCATTCAACAAATTTTACTTGAAATATTTTCTTTCCTATATTTTTTTTATGTTCTTATTTACTTATTTATGAATATTATTAAAAAATATGGATGATTAGTGTGACTCACCCTCAAGATTTCCGTTAGAAGGAAATTTCTAGTATTGGCAGTGAGGTTTGGGGGTATTTAATGTCAAATAATTAATAGAAACATGAAATTGATATAATTGCCTAGTTAAAAAAAAAAGGCTATATAGATTTCTTGCAATTAATTTTTTAAATGGTATAATTCATTTCAACACATTATTGTTCACCTATATGCTTAAATTCTGAAACTTTGCAAAATCCCATAATAAGGTTCCAGTGAGAAAGGTGCCCCTTTTACCCAAGTCATCTTTTCTTTTTCTTTCTTATTTGTATTTATGTCCAACCTTTGTCTCCACTGTGATATACAGACAAAGCTATTAATTTCTCCTCCGATCTCTCTGCAACCCAATTTTAAAAAGGTTAAGTGGGTTTTTTAATGATCAATCAACCTCACTATTTTCTAATAGCATCACACAAGAGAGTTTGTGACCTTAAAAATACATACATTTTTTCTTGACTTTTTTTTTTTTAGCTTAAATGGCTCCTTATTATAAAGCTCAAAGAAATAAAAAGCAGTAGACTTTTCCATCACTGGCATCACTAGTAAGGTCTGAGTGCATTCTGGTGCAATGCTGTCATAAAGTTTGCTATTATACCTGCTATTGTTAACGACTGTTCTAGACCATTAAACAATGAAACAGAAGCTTAAATATTGAATAAATGCAATAATGGGTCTATAAGCACCATTAAATGCTGTTTAAAATATATGTTAAAAGCTTTTTACCTACAAAAAATGGGTGACGATGGGTGGTATGCTCCTCACTCTGCAGATCTTTGAAGCTTAAAAGCTACCCAAACAGTCTATGATTGTGTTAAAAATAAAATTAAAAATAAAGAACAATGTCATAAATTATACAATATATTACCCCAGCACCCAGGACTTAAAATAAGCCAATGGAATTAAGATTCAAAGGAATCCTTTATGTCACCCAAACACCAAACTGCAGAATCAGAAGCAGATAAGTATTGCATTCTATAAAACCAAAGAGTCATAACGTTCAAATATATTCTTTGCAAGTCATTCTGATGGTATCACCCCTGTTAATCCCATGTCATTCAGCTGCTGTGTTTTAGTGTGGATCCCTACAAATATATACTTAAGTTTTCTTGGTGGTTTATGTAGGTACATTGGTAATTCAGATGCACTGGAGAGCCCATGGTGCTATAATTGGAAGCTGTAAGTGCATTGAATTTCAAAAAGATTGGATTTGAAGATGTTGAGCCCCAATTCACATCGATCGCTATTCTCTTTCAATATATCCCCGGGAAAGTTTTTTTTCTTCTTGCCTTTGCTTTACTTTTTTCTCGAAACGTTCAAAACAAATTTTAAATGTCAAACATTTCTTGTGCCACTCATCACCCTCTGTAGTCATTATTGTCATTACCTTTGGTTCTGCCAAGAGCAATACATTGGCCACATCTTTAACACTACTTGAAGGTACCCCTAAATGACATCCAAAAAATTTACCCTAAAATTTTTCAATCAAAGCATATTGTATGATAACAATGGAAACTATTGGTGTCAAATAAAGTTCATTGTCCCTGAACTTATAAAAGTGTTCATGCTTGAAATTAGGATCTCCCATTCAAATCAACTGACTAAATTCCAATTCAGACAATAGCCAGACTACACTGACAGGAATCAAAGGGGACTGCAGACAAAAGAAGGGGTTCCACGATTTATATTGAAACATTAGTCTAAGAGGACTAGAAAATGATGGGTTCCATTGTTTGTTTTTTTTTTTTATAGACTGCAGCTAGTATTTTGCTTTTGAGCTTGAACACTCAAAGCATTATGATGGATGGGAGGCATATGATAATGAAAGTGTATCTTTCTAAGGCATCTGTTATGTTTTATGAGTAAATTCATGGCATAGTGCTCTTAGACTTAATTTTCCTGTGTGCATCTGAAAGCTTTGCTATTGATCTGGAGAGTGGCTTTTGGGCAACAGTACACCTTACATTGTAGCTGGATGGCTGCCCTTGATGGTAATTGTCAGAGTACCCCTGAATTCAGTGCACATGTTTTGTTGGCCAACTATTTAAGCCAAGTAAAATAAGTTTTGCCAAGAATTGTTTAAACAACTTGTAAGTATTTTTAAATTACAGCCCTAGATAAATGGAAACCATGTTACAATTATGTGTACCAATCTCAAATTTTTTTTAATTTGAATGTTTAATAAAAATGCAACATAAATGTACGATTATTATCTTAAATATGCACATATATCGTGTGTTAATTGCTTGCATCGAAATTTCTTTTGGTAAGACACAATCCATGGCTTCTTATTTATACCAGGAAACCCAAGGTAAGATCATTTAGAATCCATATGATGTCTCCAAATAAATAATTAAGGACACATACCTACAGACACAAGACTCTTGAGGAACAGGTCTGACAAAATTAAAATCTATATTACCACTACAAGTTTGTTTCAAATTGAGACCAAATGAAGACAATCATATTGACAATTTTCCATAACTTATTATGATAATGATGAAAATTATGATTATGATGAAATTATGATATAAATAATAAAATAAATAATTCACTCACACAAATTAGTAAGACTTGTTTTTGCACATTTTATGTTTTAGATCTGTTCAAATAATAACAATTAGCTTTTTTCTGAAAATACATTGCATCTAAAATCTGAAGGTTATTTCAATAAACTAAAGGCTAACCAGATATTATTTCTGCCAGTCAATTACATAAAGCTGGGCCTCTTTGGATCTGGATCATTTTTTGCTGTGCTCATGCTGGATCTCTAGACCTGTGAGTGCCCCTAATACACAAAGCACCTCTTTGGGTTTGCATGCAACCAAAGAAGCACTCAGATCTATTCAACCCAGTGGCATTTTAAAAGACCAACTATGTAAAATTAAACAATAGTTTGCAGTGTGGCAACCCCAGGGCTTACGGACGGCAGATGCGGCAGAAGCAGCTCCCCCCTCAAGCTCGGGGCAGGTTCTTGAGGGGCGGTACGTTTCCTCCCCAGCAATCACTGACACAGCTGACACGCATCGGCTGATTGGGGAGGGAAAGAACAAAAGCCGGCAGACACAAGGAGAAGGGTCGGCGCCGGAGAGACAGTAACCGCTAGTAATCGCATGCCGGTAGGGCTGATCGAGTGTAAAAGTTGTGTTCTCTGTTTTCAGATCCCGCTGGTGATGGGAGTGTGAGGAGGATGAGATTCTTTTTTGAGCAACATTCGTGATCATTTTTATTCCCCAAACTGGGAGGAATTTTGGTTGTGGTTTTTTTAAAATTGCCTTTTACCCCAAACCGGGAGGACTTTCTGTTACAATTGCAGGCACACGTGTGCCGAATAAAAACCCATGCTCATGTTACGAGCAAACCTGAGCATTTTCCGTGTATGTTCCTCTCTCTGTTGCGTGCGGCGCAGCCAGTGTGCTCCGTGGTTGTCACATTTGGTGGAGAATGTGGGCAACCTGATTCCACCACCCGCGCATGCACATAGAGAAAGCCGGTACCGAAGCAAACATGGAAGCTGCCTTTACTGCCCAAGCGCAAGCCCAGCAAGGCCTGCCACGACATGGGGAATGCAGAGGCTGCAGATTACCCCACGCTGAAGAAGGCCATCCTAGTACAATAATGGATACAACCTGGCCCGACAGTGCCCCAGCGAAGACGTCCAGATGCCATCGGCCTGTCCCGGGGAGGGACGACCTCCCGGGAGGTGCCTGCTAACGACCTGTTGGGCCCACGAACACCCCGCGGCCCCGAACCTGCCAGTGCGGGTTGGACGGCGGGATACGTACGCCCTCATTGACTCTGGCAGTGTGATGACCCTGATCCAGCCCCTCCCCCGAGGGGAGGCCAGGAACACCTGTTGCGGTCGCCTGTGTCCACGGCGACACCAAGAGTTACCCCACCAGCCGCATAGAGGTCTGGATGCCCCAGGGGACCTTCGCAGTGCGGGCCGGGTTGGTGCCCCAGTTACCCGTTCCCCTCCTTATTGGGCGTGACTGTCGAATCTTTGACAGGTTCTGGGGCCTGTCAGGGACAGCCCAACGGCCCCGTTCATGCCGCTGCCGGAGTCCTCTGGAGCCACCCCCCAGGCAAGCCCGGCCGGCCTGTGCGGCTGGCACCAACCCTCCGACCTCCGGAACCACCACGGACGAGGAGGGGGGACCAAGCCAGATCCCCTGGGACCTCAGGCACTGCCATGGCCATGGAAGGATCCCGGTCAGCTCCCCTCATGGATCCGGTGACGCCAGACACCACCACGGCCGGGGAGGGGGTCACGGTCCGCTCCCCTGGTGGAGCAAGAGAGGACAGACACCGCCACGGCTACGGTAGACAGTCGGGCAGCTCCTCCAGCGGAACAAGGGACCCCGGACACCGCTACAGCCATGGAAGATTCCCAGGCCGGGTCGGGGAGGCCACAGGACAGCTCCCCCCTCACGGAACTGTCCGAGTTCCCCCTGGCCGTAGAGGAACGGTCGGGCCGGGTAGGGCGGTTCACCATGGCGCAGGTGAAAGATCCAGGCCCTGAAACAGGCTTGGCGCCAGGTCCAGGTCCATGACGGACAACCCCAGGAACCGGTAAGACCCCTACTACTTGTATTTTTCCACTAAACACGGCATGTTGTATCGGGTGGTGCAGAGGGGACGGGAAATCCGTGAACAGTTGATGGTCCTCAAGTGTTATGTCTCCCAGGTCCTTTACATGGCCCACTCCCACCTACTTGGGGCCCTCTTCGGCATGGACAAGATCCGGGAGAGAGTGGTTGCGCGCTTCCACTGGCCCGACATCAAACGGGACATCACTGAGTATTGCACCACCTGCCCGGAGTGTCAGCGCACCACCCCTAGGCCCTCCGCAAACAACCCCCTCATCCCTCTTCCCATCATCGAGGTCCCCTTCGAGCGGCTGGTGATGGATATCGTGGGACCTCTACGAAGACCAGCCGGGGTCATTGCTACATCCTGGTCCTGATGGACTACGCCACTCGCTACCCAGAGACCGTGCCTCTCCGGGCAGCCACAGCCATAGCAGTGGCCAAAGAGCTGTTTTTGCTGTTTAGTCGAGTAGGGATCGTGAAGGAGATCCCGACGGACCAGGGGAGCTGCTTCATGTCTAGTGTCTTAAAAGAAGTGCTCCACCTGCTACAGGTGATGCAGCTGAGAACGTCGGTGTACCATCCTCAGTCCGACGGGCTTGTGGAGCACTTCAATAAAACCCTGAAGCAAATTTTGAAGAAGCTGATGGAGGTTGACGGGAAGAATTGGGACCAGCTCCTGCCCTACGTCCTGTTCGCCATCTGGGAGGTTCCCCAGGCCTCCACGGGGTTCTCCCCCTTTGAGCTACTATACGGGAGGCGGCCCCATGGGTTGTTGGACTTGGCTAAGGAGGCCTGGGAGAGCCAACCCTCCCCCCACCGCTCCGTGTTCGACCACGTCGAAGGGATGCAGACTCGAATGGCCAAGGTCTGGCTCGTAGTACGGGAGCACCTCCAACAAGCCCAGTGGGCACAGTCCCGAGTATACAACCGGGGGGCCCAGGTGCGCCAGTTCCAGCCAGGGGAGTGGGTCCTGGTGCTCATCCCCACGATAGAGTGCAAGTTCCTTGCCAAGTGGCAGGGCCCGGACGGTCCCACTAGGCGAGCAACAGGGCCTCCAGGAACTGTTCCTCCAGCACCGAGATGTGTTCTTGGACCTGCCGGGGCGGACCACACTTGCCTACCACGACATCCAGACGGAACGGGGTGTCCGGGTCTGCCTCTGACCCTACTGGATACCCGAGGCGAGGCGGAACGCTATCCGCGAGGAGGTAAGGAACATGTTGCGCCTAGGAGTCATTGAGGAGTCCCACAGTGCCTGGTCTAGCCCCGTGGTTCTAGTCCCCAAACCGGATGGCTCCTACCGGTTTTGCAACGACTTCCGGAAGCTCAAAGGTCTTAAAATTCGACGCCTACCCCATGCCCAGGGTCGATGAGCTGATCGAGCGCCTGGGACTGCCCCGCTTCATAACAACCCTCGACCTCATAAAGGGGTATTGGCAGGTGCCCCTGACCCTCCAAGCCCAGGAGATTTTGCGGGGTAATGTGCGTCCCCAAGAACCGAAGGTCGGCCCTCTGTGCCGAGTCGCTCCTGGTAACCCCGGACTTCGGGGACCCATTCCTGGTACATACGGATGCATCAGAAGTGGGTCTGGGGCGGTCCTCTCTCAAGTCCGGAATGGGGAGGAGCACCCGGTAACTTTTATCAGTAGGAAGTACCTGCCACATGAGAGGGCCTATTTCACCGTGGAGAAGGAGGCCCTGGCCATCAAATGAGCCCTGGAGAAGCTGAGGTACTACCTTCTGGGCAGGCGCTTCAGCTTGGTCACAGACCATGCTCCCCTCACTTGGATGGCCCGGGCCAAAGACACCAACGCCCGGGTGACACGGTGGTTCCTGGCCCTGCAGGATTTCGACTTCCGGATGGAGCACTTTCCGGGAAAAGCCCATGCGAACGCCGCCAACCCTGTTAAGAAACGACGCCTGGCAGTGGGCAGTCCAGGGGGACCCCAGCCTGCATCTGGGGGAGGGGGTGTGTGGCAACCCCGGGGCTTACGGACGGCAGATGCGGCAGAATCCGCTCCCCCCTCAAGCTCATGGGGCAGGTTCTTGAGGGGCGGTACGTTCACTGCAATCACTGACACAGCTGACACGCATCGGCTGATTGGGGAGGGAAAGAACAAAAGCCGGCAGACACAAGGAGATTTGATGGCCAGGGCCTCCAGGTTGACGCCAGAGAGACGGTAACCGCTAATCGCATGCCGGTAGCACTGATCGAATGTAAAAGCTGTGCTCTCTGTTTTCAGATCCCGCTGGTGATGGGAGTGTGAGGAGGATGAGATTCTTTTATGAGCAACATTCGTGATCATTTTTATGCCCCAAACTGGGATACTATATATACATACTGTCTACTATATAAATATACTGTCTTTAAATTTTTGTTTTGTTTTATATAACATGATGTTCAATTAAATATTTGTCGATTTTATATATATATATATATATATA
>JAOVYW010054026.1:5265-23575 GCA_025775045.1 Hiodon tergisus | reverse complement strand
CATATATACACACACACACACACACATATATACATACACACACATATACATACACACACACATATATATATACATATACATATATATATATATATATATATATATATATATATATATATCTTCTTTCACCAACTTTTTCACAAGTTGCTGAAACCCTTCACTGAGTACTAATGTGTCACACCAATCTCCTGCAGGTTTGAGACAGCCTCCAGTACTGCGGCACGGTCTGGACTGTCCAGAACTTGGGACAGGAAGTCCACAGCCTGTGTAGACAAAGGGAAGAGTAGGGGAAAAGACGTAAAGCAAGGGAGACAAGCAGACAACTCCGCAGACAAGCAGACAAGTCCAACATCTAGGGAAATAAATTTTGAGAAAAACCTGCCACTAGTTATACGAAGACCTCACATTTGAGGAATATTGATAGTCACCTTTTTCTTGCTATTTTTGTTATTATTATAATTATTGAAACATGATCCATAGAGCAGCACCAATATCTGAAGGGGTCATGGGTTTTGGGAGCCATTTCCTGGCGGAATTTTAGTCATAGTTTTGTTCTCTTCTCCCTCCTCTTGTTAAGTGAAAATACAACAGACAATTTCCAGAGCTGTAGTGTACATGTTGACTTCATAGCCTCAAATTTGATTGACGTGAATTACACTATGCCTCTCAGTCAAGTTCAAGGCAAACTATAACATTTCGCAGTAGGATTCACAAGAAAAAAAGCTTGCATAGAATCCTTTTGGAACACACAACTTTTGAAACACCCAGCAGCTTTTCTTTAGCGTCCTCAGTTCTACCTGATTTGACACAGACTGCTGTTTAAGTTTTACATGACAGTGATTCCAAAGCCAGCGCATTACCAAATTACAGCGATAGCCCATAACTGTGCTCCGGAATTATTGCCTGTCATTACTGCACGGACCACTACATCGCTGTAGTGACGTGACAACACAACTGACCATGATAACGCTACGACGTTACTGCCTCGGTTATTACAGTGCCGAGCGCTACAGTACTGTGGCACGCGCCCGTCTCACGGGCACAAGTGAGAGCAGCACAGTCACGCACCTGCTGGGAATTCGTGAATTAACCGCCTTTATCAACCACCTGGGTTTCCCACTATAGGTTTGGGAGCTGGCAGGAGATTAGAGCTTCTTTTTTCTTTTTTTTAGAACAGAAAAATTCATTTAAAAAAAAAAACCTTGGGATGATTTTGACTCTGCTTTTAAATTCGACAAACAGATCACTCTGTGGTGAGAGGAAGTTTTTTCCAACTTGACTTGACTTTTAATTCATTAAAAGGAAGAATGAGCACCTTGCTATGGGGACTGTGTATCTTGGCCTGCACCACTAGGTTTTCCAGGGGCGTTCGCAGAATCTCCGGGATAGGGAAGGTTGGCATGGCATCCAAGCGTCGCCGTGGGAACAGGTGATAAGAATGGCCAGGCTGACAGCGACCGGCCCGCCCTCTGCGCTGGGTGACGTTGGAGCGCGAGATCCAGACAGTATCCAGACAGGAAACCTGAAGCAAGAGGAAAACTCTGAAACACCTCAATAGCACCCCATATTCAAAACACTACAGCTGGGTCAAAGTTTAGCCAACAATACTGTGCTAGAGTTGTCAAGCTTGGCCACACACTGTACACCGTGGTTACTAACCAAACAAACTTTAAACCTGCACTAGGGACTGGGGCGAGAGAGCTCACTGACTGCACTGTTGTACCATGTTTTTGAATGAGATCACTCATTGGTCGCTTTGTGATGCCATATCTTTCAACGAGACCGCTCATTGGCTGCTTTGTGGTTTCATGTCCTTAAATGAGAATGCTCATTGGCTGGCCTGTGGTACCTTGGTGCGGGGGTCATAGCTCTGCTCCTTTTGGGCGCCCACATCTACCACATGCACAATGTCATTGATGGTGATGGAGGTCTCAGCAATGTTGGTTGCCAGGACAACCTTACGCTGGCCGGGGGGAGGCCGTCGGAATACAGCCTGCTGGTCCGACACAGCCAGACTGGAATGTACTAAACAGTAGAAAGGGGGGACCATGTCACTGATCACCACTTCTACACAATTCTTTACCTATTGCAGATTCCTTTACGTTTGTTTATAAACCAATATGAATTAAATTATTTGAAATTTGAACAATACTAGTTAAATTTATATTTTATGTACAGTCGCACCACTAACACACGCCTCCAATGTACATACTCACAGGGTATAATCAACTGCCCATTGCCCTTGAAAGAAGATTTTTCTTCCAGTTTCTGCTGAACGGCTCGGATTTCCTGCCAACCGGGCAGGAAACAAAGAACAGCACCTGTCAGGGTCAGTAAAAGGGTCCATGTGATGAATGAGGAGCCAATAGAGACTGGCAACAACCATGTTGACCAAGATGAGAAGGGCATACTGAAGAAAACCTGAGAGCGTGACTGAAGACTTGCAATGTGAAAATGAGAATTTTTCCTTTTGTGGTAAGAGGGCCTTTTATGTGATATGGGTTGTGCATATGTCAGTGAGGTAGGGATCACCTGTGAGACAAGGTGTGCGCCTGTGTGTGTGTCAGTGAGGAGAGGATCACCAGTGAGACAGGCTGAGTGTGTGTGTGTGTGTGTGTGTGTGTGTGTGTGTGTGTGTGTGTGTGTGTGTGTGTGTGGTAGTGATTGCCTGCAAGACAGGATGATGTGTGTGTGAGCGTGTGAGCAAGGTTGGACAAACCTGGCTCTCCATGAGTGTGAATGTGCTCAATCACATCGGCCACCAGGTCCAGGTCTGGAGTAGCATCCTCTTCCTGCTGTAGTGTGTGCAGACATGCATACACACAAACACACGAGAGCGAGAGATTTGGAATATGGACTAAGGAAGGAATTTAATAATTTAATAAGGAATAGATGCACACTGGAGTCACAGCATCAGAGAACATCACTCAGCTACTGTTTAATAAATGCAAACTTTTAAGGCATTAATTGCAGTAAGAAAAATATCTGAATTTATATATATAACAACTAAATGTGTATTTATTCATTTTGTATTACACTACACTAAACAGTGCTAAGGCCCACCTGTGGAGGAGGGCGACGCATTTCCTGTAGAACCTCCTCCAGGTACCTCTCTCGGACAGGATGCATGAACCCAGGAAGGTGCAGCACCTGGCAGCCCCCGAAGTAGCGAGCCAGACGGGGAGTGTCCCCCGTGGCACTCATCAGCACCACCCGCAAGCGGGGGTTCTTCTGCATCGCGGAGCGCAGCAGGGCCAGCAGCAGGTCGGTGTTCACGTCCCGCTCATGAACCTCATCCACGATCACATGGCTGACCCCCTCCAGCGCGCTATTCCCTTGCATCTTCCTCAACAGCACGCCCACCGTCAAGAAGAGCAGGGCCCCCCCACTGTGCTCGGGGGGACGACTCTCCAACCTCACCTGGAGAGACAACGAGGGGCTTGTGTTGGCTCACTTGAAAATCGAGTCAGAAGCAACCATAGAAAGACTTTACATATAGTAAAAATATACCGTATAAGAATTGTACTACTATATTATACTATAATAATAATAGCATTACCACCACCACCACATCAAAACGCCACACAGAACTTTTACTCACGGCCCCAATTACTCAGCCACTCAGGATATAGTCTCTCATAGGTACATTACCTGGTAGCCCACGCAATGCTTGAGAGAGGGTCCCAGTTCTTGGGCCACTCTCTGAGCCACAGAGACAGCACTGATTCGACGCGGCTGCGTGACCAGGATGTTGCAGCTTGCGCCAGCCCCGCCCAGCACGTGATGCTCCAGCAGGAAGCGGGGAACGCGCGTGGTTTTACCACAGCCCGTCTCCCCAGCGACCACCGTGACACGTGCTCCCCCCACGGCCGACACCACACGGTCCCGGTGGGCGTCAACGGGAAGCTCCACCCCAAGTCCAGGATTGGCCGACTGCCACTGCTGCTGCAGGTCGGAACTCAGCTCCTCTGCCTCTTCGGGGGCTAGGGGGCGGTACGGGCGGCCTGTGATTGGGTCTACAGTCAATTCGTCCTCCTCTTTCTCGTTAAACTGCCGTCCCGCTCGCTCTTCCTCTTCCCATAGCTTCTGTATCTCTGCCTCCACTGGATACTATAACCAGACAAAAGAGGAACACATCAAAGCTCCAAATTTAGTTTTTCAAATGTCGCCCTTTCATTCCAAAGCCATCTGATTGACAGTCAAGATACAAGAAAAACAAGTAAGCAAGTATAGTACATGCACATGAGCATTGAACATTCCTTAGTCCAACCCCATTTTAAAGGCCTTTCTTTCTCTGTCCAAACACATCCATGTCAGCAGGCTGACAATTTTTTGTGTTACTTGAAAAGGTCATCAGAGATCGCGTTGGCTTTTCTTATTCATATGTTCAAAAACAGGACCACCCATCAGAATGTACCTCCTAATAATCAGTTCTAACGAATTTTTTGATTTTACTGATCTGCATACTGGGTAAACGCGTGCATACAACTCACCTGTGCCAGGTACTCCCTCAGCTTGTCCTCCAGATGTTCTGGGATGTTCAGGGTGCAAGGTCTTCTCTCCCTCTCCTCCAGTTCCCGTACCTCGTCTAGGTGGTACCTGGCGTGGGTCAGGGGTTTGTTGTTCTCATCCAGAAGACCCATTTCCTACCACCAGAAGAGTGAGCGTTCTTAGGTAAGCAAACGTCACACACTTTAACACAGCTTGCATACACTAACACAAAACACACTGCTATGCAACACGAAAATGCACTGCACATTACAACATGGAAACACACCACACACTGCGGCATGTAGGCATGGTGACACGCGTCAGAAGATTATAAAACACATTTGTCTTTGGACTGTAACCACTCCCATCTCCCTCACTTTGCTCCTCCCGTCCGTGCCCGCCTACCCCACCTTGCCCCTCCCATTCGTGCCCGCCTACCCCACCTTGCCCCTCCCGTTCATGCCCGCCTCCCCCACCTTGCCCCTCCCACTCGCGTCCGCCTACCCCACCTTGCTCCTCGCATTCGTGTCCACCTCCCCCACCTTGCTCCTCTTGTTTCTGTCCATCCCTCTCCCACGCTGCCTCTCTTCCTCACCTTCAGTCTCTGGCAGGCCAGTGCAGCGGCCCTCCTCTCCGACTCCACCCTGTGACGCGCCGAGGCCACAAAGGTCATCTCTTCTGGCCAACGCAGAGTGAGCTGGCATGTTTTCACCTTGCCCCCCCGCGTCTGGTACTGCACTGCATCCTGTAGAAAGAGACGGAGGACAGGAAGTAGAAATTAAATTACAATTATTAGGACCTTATGTCATTGTTCATTTCTAGATTTCAGTAGAAATAAAACAATAACTGCAGTCAACCCAAATTAAAAATGAGTGTTAAATTATAAGGGCTTATAAAACATTTGGCTTTACACAGCATTGTACCTTAGGACTGGTGAGGTACTTAACATGATTTATAGATTCATCGGTGCTTACAAAAAAGTAACCTATACATTAAGTAAAATAAAAGTTACTTATCAGAAGTATAAAGTGCTTGGTATTCAAAATATTTGTTATTTTGTGCTTATGGAATTTAATATTATGTATAATGATTAAAATTGCCTATTTACATACCATTATATATGTAAATTAATTTAATCTTTTTTTCTCAAGCTGAACTAATGTAAAAAAAAAAAAAAAAACTCCACATAGACCAAAGCCTGTCACAAAATGTCTACACACCCACATTGAAGTGCATGTGTGGTGGTACTGGCAAAGCACCGAGGGAATATTACATTAACAAAAAATGTCTTCACATTTGGTTGGAGCACAGGAAGTGACAAACTGAGATACATAACCACATCCCTAGGTTCCCAGAAGCCACTCTGGACATCCTAATACAGGCGTTTTTAATTATGGTTCAGTTCACTTTCTGCCTAGGTTTCTCCTCCTGTGGCCTCCGATCCAGACTGCCAAGAACTGGTTTAGTGCGCTTAAAGAAAAGCTCATGTCACATGTCACTCCCCCGCCTGCAGCCACACATACTGTAAGGCATAATAACGCTTGGGGTTTTTTTTACATCAAGAAAACCATAGCAGTCGGGTAGGCTGGAAGAAGCAACTTTATTAAGCATTATTTATTTTTTCTGCTGCTGCTCCAAGCAAGTTTGTAGGGCCCTATGAGACAGTGGGAATCTGGAGTGCAGCCCTTGTAGCCCCCAGGGTTAATACTAGGGGTGTAACGGTACGCATATCTACCACGAACTGTTCAGTATGGGGCTCTCAGTGCTCGGTTTGGTTTGGACAGGAGAACCAGAACGGATACATAAAAACTACGGCTGTCAAAGTTAACATCAACATTTGCAATTAACTTAAAAAACATAACACCAGTAATTTTCTAAACATAATTAAAGCATTTTCCATGCTTTTATTTTTCATCCAGTGGTGTTGAATGTAGAGGAAGAAACCTTACAGTTAGCTCTCATTAACACTGAAGTATCACTTATGACCTAAAAAAATTATTGTATGCATGATAAAAACGTAAGTTTTTTTTTTAATCCTTAGGGGATTGTAAGTGTTCCTATTGTGAGTTGACATGATTGTTTTGAAAAGTGTGAGGATTTGACAGTACTAGTACATTGATGTGAGGAATTATTTAAATATTTTGTTTTAGTTTCATGAATTCTCAGTTGTAGTAGCTTGTGCCTTGATAATCTTGAAGAACACAGATAAGCGAGAGTAGACCTACAGAAGGATCGTTTATAGCTGTATTGTACGCAACAGCGACCTGTGGAAAACATTGCAGTGTTATTTGTTAAGAAGGAGCCATTTTAAACATTCTTATATGCAGAATACGTGTTAGTATTGATGATTGGGCTCTCATCAGGCATTATAAGTATGGCCACGAGTCCTATAAAAGAATGCTCACTTGTTATGACATCGTTTCTGGGTGCATTTAGTTTTTTACTATATACTTCCTGCTGCTAAGCTCTGGTTAAAGGGAAGAGAAACACTGACAGTTAGAAAAGTACTACACTTACTGATTTAAATTTGAATACACTAGTTATCTTTGTATTCTTTCATATTTTCATATGCATTTACGGCAGTGCCGTTTTGATGGTATCAGTGCACATAGAATGTTTGTACGTTCTGTACAATATACACTTTGCATTTAATTATACAGTTTTCAATACAAAAACTTTAAATCTGGTAGTAAAAAAAAAGTTAAAGAGTACAACAAAAACATGCGAAAAATGCTTTTCCTGAAACAAAATTGCTTTAAGGAAAAAAAAATTGGGGCTACGGTTATAGGCTATGGCTCCAAATCAGTTGCTAGACTAATTTTGGATCTTTTGCCAAATAATCCCCTTCAGTAACTATGGTCAATATAAATAACTGAAGTTAATATAATACCGTAACTGTTGGCATTTAATTTCCCAGCAGTAGAGAAACCAGACCAGGACCCCAAAACCGTGATACGTAACGAATCGTGGGCTTGCTGAGCAATCCTGTTTCACCCCTAGTTAATGCAGCCTTGTTGGTGGGTCAGGGAGATGGGGGACCCACTGAAAATAAACTGCCTCATCGGGTAAAGTCCACCCTGCAGGGAATCTTTCCCGGGCTTTGCCCTCCCCCTAGTGGTTGCTACAACACCCATCAGCATTTTCAGAATTTCACCAACAGACTAAAGGTGGGGATCCTAATATTTCTGTCCCATTGAAAGTTCACTGTTCAATTCCAATGATTAAAATCCCTGATTTAGACTCTTATATTGCCTGCCCCAGTACTTTGTTAAGTTACTTTTGCTGGGACCCTATTCAGACTACAAATGTTTCAGAAAGCATTCTTATTTCTGCCTTAAATTTAATATACAATTTACCAACCTGCATTTAAAACAAATTTTGGTTAAAGAATACCAAGACCTAGATGTTTCACTAATGGCCTTTCACCACATCCTGTCAGCTTTTTAAAGTGACAGGGAAAAATCTTCTCAGCACGCCTGATATGAAAATTCAAAGAGGTGGGGATCAACAAGGGAGAAACTGCTTATAAGAGATGAGGGTGATTTATGGAACTGTGCTGTTTACACTGCCATCTGCTGGTGAGCTGTGGTGAGTAGCAGAAGACCAGGGGAAGCAGGCAACGAGCTGAGAATACACAGACAAACTTACTTGGACACTGGATGAGGACGTAGCAATCTGGACCACTTTCGCCAACAGAGCTTTAGACTTGGGGAACAGGGAGAGAGCAAAAGCTGATGGGTCCTCCTGAGATGGCCTAAAAACACACCACACACACACACACACATATACATACCAAACACACACATGAAACAGGATTGGGAACAGAAAAAAACCAAACACAACCTTAGTTTTTTCCTCAAATATTACAAAAACAATATTTTAGAAGGAGGTGGCAACCATTAATAACTTCAACAAGAGTTTAATTGAGAAAAACAAAATGCATTTATGAAACTGACATCAAAATTGTATTTAATAAGCCCCATATTCTAGAAGCCCAATTTAACCCACAACGTTGACAAACCCATCACACTGTCTGAAACTTTGATTTACCAGGAGAAATCTGGGGGGTCATGTGTCTTACTCCTAGAGTCTACGACTGAGAGCACTCCTGGGTGATCCTCAGTTTCATCCTCCTCCCGCCCGAGGAAGACCAAACGTTTCCTGGGCAGCTCATTCCGTGGACCCAACACACCCAGCTCCTGTGTGATGAGAGAAGAACATTCACCAGAGAATTCTGACTGACAGATCTAGACAGCACTTTAGAAGGAGGGGCTCTCACCTTCAACTTGCGACAAGCAGCTGCAGCCGCAAGGCGTTCAGCCTCGACCCTCCTGGTGCTGAAGCCTTCCACCTCAATCTTCTTTGGCCAAAGAACTGTCACCGTGGCCCTCTGGGAGAACATAATACACAGTGTCAGCATGATTCATAGTAACTCATAAGATCTGCTTTCCTGCACTACATTTCCTGTGGAAAAGGAAAAACGTTTTTAGAGGCATGTTGGGAGAAAGAAAATATTGAATTAAATGAACTTATGTTCCTACAAAATTGATTAGTATTTTATTAAGACTTTAACAGGAACCAAAATCAGCTTTCACCAGAGAGATGATCCACTGTGTGCCTGTATTGGCTGCATGGCATTCTAGGTATGTGACAGTCCAGCTGTATAATAGCATGTACTGGGATTGGGACATGTATTTAAACGTTGTGCACCCTTACCTTCACCTCTTCCCCAGTGCAGCGGTACTGGATGTGCTGGGACAGATCAGACAACCCCAGCGATCGGGAAAGGGCGCTGTGCAAAAGGCTCTTAGGTTGAGGGAATTCATGTAGTAGTTCTTGGTGACCTGGAAATAATAAAATACATGCTTAGGCCTCACCAGAAGTTAAGATTTATAAATCAGGAAAATAACACACGAACAGCAGCAACAGCTTCAAATGCATGTAACTGGAGTAAGGGACTTTAAATTGGTAATCCAAGGTCACAGGAAGTCCATTCTGATACTCCAATTATTTAAAACCTACTCTTTTTTTCTAGCCACAGTATATGCGTCAACATCACAATGATTAGCCAAATACATAAATTGATCTTTATTTCTTAGAAACCATGTAAAAATATTTTACAGTGCTGAAAATTTTGAAGTCTATTATGGTTCTTCAGGGTGCAGAGATCAAGAGGACTTAACTCGTACCGTAGACCGGTCCGTGACTAACGTACAAAATTGAAAAGGATGAGTACGCAGTTGGCATCTTGAGATTCACCTTAAAGTGTTTAGCATTTTATGTACCGGAATAAATTAACACAGAGCACATTGCATTGAGCCACATCAATCAGCCTACACTCACAGGATAAGTGAACTCGACACTAATTCAGTCTTACATAAGATACATCTCAATAGATGGCTGTCGGGTAAATGACAAACAACGAAAAAACTATATCAGGGGATCATTGTTCTCAAGCTAAATATTGAGTATGCGTTTATTTTATTACTTTGAAAGTTTAAATGTAACTAGATAAAAAAAAATCAGAAGTATTCGCTCAGAGCGACTAAACCCGCTTCGTGAAGTAACAGCAATCTCTTACCGGAATGTCGCCTCGTAGTATTTGCTAAGGTTCCAGGGTCCTCCGCTGTTTCCACTTTCGTCACAAATCCCCGTTCAAGAACCTTTCTGTATCGACTGACCCAAGTGCAATTCGGTCCTCTTCTCGCCCCAGTCCCGCATGATTTACATCCAAGGTTGAATAATAACCGCAAGTGCACAAGCGCCGCATAGGGCATCGCCATGTTGAAAATACGTAACTCGCTTCCTTAGAGATATAGATGCCCTTAAATTAAAATAATATGATCTGCCCGACAGCGACGCGTACCAGCCTGGAGGAATAAATGCATCCGATATTCGCATTAGCACAGTATATAATCGCAATTTTACTATACTGTGATGACCGCAAAACTTGATATTTACTGAAGCAATTGTGTAAAGATCCATCCCATCCCAAGTGGGACTTGAACCAGAAACCTACTGGTTAATAACCACTAATTCACTTAGCAGCTTTTTGTTTGTAGGTCAGGCAGCAGAGGCTACAGCATGGAGATTGTAATTACACACACACACACATACACACAAAAATTAAAGTGAAAAATACTGGTTCCACATCATTTGAATGAAACTTCAATTAACTAATAACACTATTACTCACTAAGCAATCTTACTATACAATATGATGTAATAAATTCTATATGTAAATCTGTTTTTAATTGTTTCTTAGACTTACAAATTTATTCAATTTTCTCAAGCAATTATTTTGGTGGTAGACTGTAGATATCTAGGCTCGGCTTCAATTAAACAGTAGATAAACTGATATAGATATATGTTGAATTAGGATATTTATTGCAATAATATATTTTCAAATAACTTCACAGCAAAACAAAAATGAACAGCTGTAAAATGTTATATAGATAATTGTAATTATTAATAGCTATTCAATCATGATAACTGAAAAGTGTTGCTCATTAGTTCAGAAATTCTGGCTCCTCATATGCTATGGACATTAGGAGTACAGACACTATGAAATTCTGTCATCAAATTAATTTTGTTAAAACACACAGGTTCTATAGCTTCTCCAGAATAGGGCTACAGGTCATGGGTTTTCCAGTTGAAGAAGTCCACCTCTCTCAGCTCTGCCGGTAAGTAGTCCTGTTCCATAGGCAGACTGAAGGCTGGGTTGTACTTGTAGCCCTTGCCATAGCCCAGGTTTTTCATCAGCCTGGTGGGGGCGTTGCGCAGGTGTAGGGGCACCGAAGGCAGGGCGCCCCGGTGGGTCCTCAGACAGGTTTTCACGTTGTTGTAGGCCTGGTATACTTCTACAGACTTGGGTGCCCGAGCCAGGTACACCACACACTGGGCCAGAATCACCTGTAAGCACACAGGGGGCAATAAAAGACACCTGTACATACATGTATACCTGTAAATGGACAGACATCTATACAAACGTACCTTCGCACATACTTTAAGATCGCAGTAAAAAATAACTTGGTCACCGACAAAGACTCTACTTCAATATTAATTAGCTCTGCTTAGCTCAAGTCAATTTAAGAAGTTGGCCACTGATATGCTCATTTTAAAGAAATAACCAAAGGAATAACACTCAGTTCTGTAAAGAACTGAACCTGGGCTTTGGCTTCCTTCTGAAACCCCAACAATCCAACAGCCCAATACAAATAAACCATATTACTCTGGAACAGCCTCTGGAAAGACTGCTGTGACAAGTCAAAAGTCAAGTCAAAAGGCTTTATTTTTGTTCTGCCGCATACAAGTATACATCTGAAAGAAATGTTGTTTCTACGGACCAAGGTGCATAAACAATATAATATAAAATAAACAACATAATACCCAACACAATACTATACACAGAAAGCAGTAGCAATACACAGAAAACAGTAACAAGTGTATAGAGCAGCAGTAAATAGTGCAATCGTAAAGACAGAGACAGTAGACAGATAAAGTGCAATAGTCAGTAGGTAGTGCAAATTTTTTTGTATGTTTGTGAGTCCTTTAGATGATTATGGGGGTGAGATGTTGGCTGGTACCAGGGTGTTCAGGGCTGACAGCATGGGGGAAGAAGCTGTTGCAGAACCTTGCCGTTCAAGTCCTGATACTG
Organism: Hiodon tergisus; assembly: GCA_025775045.1. NCBI lineage: Eukaryota > Metazoa > Chordata > Actinopteri > Hiodontiformes > Hiodontidae > Hiodon > Hiodon tergisus. Next base: position 11,427 of record JAOVYW010054026.1, on the reverse strand, counting down.
CAGAACCTCCTGCTAGATGGTAGAGGGACGAACACACTGTGTGAGGGGTGGTAGGGGTCCTTTATAATGGCAGAGGCTCTGCGTACACATCGTGCCTGGAAAATAATGGGAGGTAGGGAGACCCCTATGATCTTTTCAGCTGTCATCACTATGCTTTGCAGGGACTTGCGTTTGTGTGCTTTGCAATTCCCAAACCACAGAGTGATGCAGCTGGTCAGGACGCTCTCCACAGTTACTCTGTAGAAGGTGGAGAGAGACTGGCTCTCTTCAATCTCCGCAGGAAGTGCAGGCGTTGTTGTGCCTTCTTTATTACAGAGCTGGTGTTGGCGGACCAGGTGAGGTCGTCACCAAGGAATTTGGTGCTTTTGACTCTCTCCACCGGGGGGGGGCTTGCCTTCTGCGGAAGTAAACAACCATCTCTTTTGTTTTGTCTACATTTAGAGATAAGTTGTTGTGGCACCAGCTTACCAGTGATTCCACCTCCTCTCTGCATGCCGCTTCATTGTTTCCGCTGATGAGGCCTACTACAGTTGTGTCATCAGCGAACATAATGATGAGGTTGGATTCAGACTTGGCAGTGCAATCGTGGGTGAGCAGCGTGAGCAGCAGTGCGCTGAGCATGCAGCCTTGGGGGGCACCTGTGCTCAGCGTGATGGTACCTGAAGTTCTGCTGCCGATGCGCACCGACTGTGGTCTCTCTGTCAGGTAGTCCAGAATCCAGTTGCAGGTTGAGCGCTGAGACCCAGCAATGAGAGTTTCTTTACCAGCTGCTGGGGGATGATTGTATTAAATGCTGAACTGAAGTCAAACAGCATTCTGACCTACGTGTCCTTAGCGTCCAGGTGAGATGAAGCAGAGTGCAGGGTGAAGGAGATGGCGTTGTCAGTAGAGCAGTTGGGGCAGTGTGCAAACTGCAGGGGATCCAGTAAGGAGGGGAGGGAGGAGTTGATGTCTCATGACCAGTCGCTCGAAGCACTTCATCATGATGGGGGTCAGTGCTACTGGGCGGTAGTCATTGAGACATGTCACTGTTGACTTCTTAGGCACTGGGATGATGGTGGTCTTTTTGCAGCTCGCAGGGACCACAGCCTGGCTCAGGGAGATGATATAGATGTCTGTGAGGACACCTGCTAGCTGGTCAACACAGTCCCTCAGCACTCTCCCTGCTATGTTGTCCAGACCTGCTGCTTTGCGTGGGTCGACTCTGGATAGTGTCCTCCTCTCGTAAGCTGGGTCCAGACGTAGCGCCTGCTCTTCAGGGGTGGGTGTGGACTTGCATTCTTGCATGTTCTTGTGGGCCTCAAACCGTGCATAGAAGTCGTTTAGCCTGTCAGGAAGATGGGCGTCACTGTTGGTGGTCTGTGTTGTGACTTTGTAGTCTGTTTGGGCCTGGATGCCCTGCCACATGTGTCTGGGGTCCTTGGCGTCACAGAAGTGGTTGTGTATCCTCTGTGCATACAGGCGTTTCGCTTTCCTGGTGGCCTTGGAGAGCTGAGCCCTTGCAGGTCTGAGGAGCCCTCCATCTCCTGACCTGAATGGAGCGTCTCTTGCCCAGAGCAGGGCATGGATCTCAGCTGTCATCCACGGTTGGTACGAAGATATCTTTGAATATATGATTCTGATGAAATCCATTAGCTGTTAGAGCGAGACCCTAGAGTGTTACAATCAACACTGCACCAGGGTACAGAGGGCTGGTAACTGCTTTCTTTCTGTCCTGAGGCATTACAGGCATTGATACATTTTATTGTTTAAGGAAAATAAAAATTAAGGTGTAGAAGTGTCCGCAAGATATGTGGTTTACAATTTCTGGAGAATACTAAAGAAGAAAAGGCCACTTTCGCTTAGTGACAAGAAGACATTCAAAATTAAAATGTATCTGAAATTGAGACACAGAATACTTTCACTTTCCTGCTAATCAACCTGAAAACTTATTTCCACTGAGAACTGACAGGGTTCCCACTCTTCTAGAGATAATTTTCCAGGACATTCCCAGTGATGATCTAGCTGGTACGACAGCCAGGGATCACGTCATACACTAATATGTTCCTCTCAGCGGAAGTCTGATTTTAAAGAGGTGCAGTCTACGGCTATAACTTATCTATGAAATCATCTATTACATGCGTAGAAATTATAACAAATGGATCATAAAATAATGCAAACACAGCAAATGTCAGATTCAAATAAAACTGTTACTCCTTGACTTTAGCGTCCTTTCCATTTCGCCTGCCTCTTTCTCCATCTTCTCAATTATTCTTTGTCGTTTTGTCTTGACATTTGTAATTGTCAACATATACATATACATATTCATTAACTGAATAGCCTCAACACAAATAAAAGCCTACAATTTTGCCTACTGACAAATCCCTGCTTTCTGTTGAACCTTAGCTTTCTAAAATCACTGTTGGTCCTTAGCCCAAATGCAGTATAACGGAACAAAAAGCCATTTCAGACATGTTGCTCTCTGTATTTCTGTCGGACCACTGTCACAATGAACTTGGTGTATTGATAGAAGAGACAATGCTACCAAAGTTAAAAAATTGCTGTTAGCCAGTATTTAGATGGTGTATCATGCACATACAGCTGGGCTCCCATTAATTGTATTGACTCCGGCTTCCTATTCATTATTATTCAACTTTCTCAACAATACCCAACACATTTGAAACCATTGCTCCTAGCCAGAGTTGAAACACAAACCTTAAACCTTTGCAGGCAACAAGCACGTCAACTTCAGCAACTGAACCAAACATGTTAACCAATTTAACATTATTCAACCATTTAAAACAAGTTGAGAAGAAAACATTAATCTATAAACCTAATAAAAACTACCAGTTACCAGCCAGCAGTGACTAATATTTATCTTTGGAGGATAAAACAACTATACTGAGTTTCGGTCACTTGAATTAATGTCATCCAACCTGTGCTACCATGTGACGTGGCTTGGGAGTGTGTTCACAAAGCTGCCGCAACATAACCGAGCAACTGCAACATAATGTTAAAATAATTTTCCAGGACAACAAAAGATTTTACAGGACATTTTACTTTTTCTCTCATTTCCCATGTGTTTTCCATGACTGAAAAAATGGTCAACTGTTTTCCAGGACATGTGGGAACCCTGACTGAGTTATGTGCTGACAGAGGAAACAGGAAATATAAACTCAGCAAAAAAAGAAATGTCCTCAACTGCTTTTATTTCCAGCAAACTTAACATGTGTAAATATTTTTATGAACATAAAAAATATATAACAACTAAGACATCAAGTTTCACAGCTATGTGACTAACAGAAATGGAATAATGTGTGCCTGAACAAAAGGGGGGGTCAAAATCAAAAGTAACAGTCAGTATCTGGTGTGGCCACCAGCTCATTAAATACTGCAGTGCATCTCCTCCTCATGGACTGCACCAGATTTGCCGGTTCTTTCTGCGAGATGTTACCCTACTCTTCCACCCAGGCACTAGCGAGTTCCCAGACATGTCTGGGGGGAATGATCCTAGCCCTCACCCTCCGATCCAACAGGTCCCAGACGTGCTCAATGGGATTGAGATCCGGGCTATTCGCTGGCCATGGCAGAACACTGACATTCCTGTCTCACAGGAAATAACGCACAGAACGAGCAGTATGGCTGGTGACATTGCCATGCTGGAGGGTCATGTCAGGATGAGCCTGCAGGAAGGGTACCACATGAGGGAGGAGGATGTCATCCCTGTAACGCAAGGCACTGAGATTGCCTGCAATGACAACAAGTTCAGTCCGATGATGCTGTGACACACTGGCCCAGACCATGATGAACCCTCCACCTCCAAATCAACCCCGCTCCAGAGTACAGGCCTCGGTGTAACGCACCCCTGGTGAGACAAAACCGCGTCTTGTCAGTGGAGAGCACTTTCTGCCAGTCCTGTCTGGTCTAGTGAAGGTGGGTTTGTGCCCATAGGCGACGTTGTTGCCGGTGATGTCTGGTCAGGACCTGCCTTACAACAGGCCCACAAGCCCGCAGTCCAGCCTCACTCTGCCTATTGCAGACAGTCTGAGCAGTGATGGAGGAATTGTGCGTTCCAGGGGTAACTCGGGAAGTTGTAGATGCCACCCTGTACCTGTCCCACAGGTGTGATATTCGAATGTCCCGATCCTGTGTAGGTGTTGTAACACGTGGTCTGCCACAGCAGTCCTTCCTGTCTCCCTGTAGCGCTGTCTTGGGCGTCTCACAGTACGGACAAATTTATCTGCAGTCCACATGCCTAAGGCACATTAATACAGATGAGCAGAGACCCTGGTCATCTTTCTTTTGGTGTTTTTCAGAGTCAGTAGAAAGGTCTCTTTAGTGTCCCAAGTTTTTATAACTGTTACCATAATTGCCTACTGTCTGTAAGCCGTTAGCATCTTAATGACAGTTCCACATGTGCATGTTCATTAATTGATTATGGTTCATTGAACAAGCACGGAAAACATTGTTTAAACCCTTTACAAGAGAGATCCGTAAAGTTATTTGGATTTTCACAAAATTATCTTTAAAAAACAGTGTCCTAAAAAAGGGAAGTTTCTTTTTTTGCTGAGATAATTTTTGGGGCCAATCAGAATACAGGTTTTTACTTTAATATGTAGTGTTTCAATTAACCTTTAATTCTGCTACCAGTTTTACTTATTACCCTTTGGTTTGTGGCTGTTTTCCCTGTACCTGGAAGGTAGCCACAGCCTGTAACTCACCTCGCATTCTGGCATCCCGATGAAGTGACAGGCCTGGAACGCAGATACTGCCTGGTGGAGAGCATTGGGATCAGCCAGCCCTGAGAGCGAGACACAGCACACACAGACGTCAGAACCCCGTTTCAGCGATTCCATGTAGTTTTCCTCCCTCTGTTTACCATGTTTGTGAGAGTGATATCTCAGTCATCCGCAATGAATGTATGCCGTGTGTGTCCATGCATGTGTGTCACACTTAAAGTGTGAGTGTGCATATAACCGATAGAATGTACTCTCGTACACACCGTGCATCATAGCTAAACCCCATACATCATATATATAATTATGATACACAAGACATCATAAAGCTCTTTAGATGTTAAATGCTTCTATCGTTTCTTAGCTCACGTCATTGGTATGGGTTACATTAGCTATCCCTCGACCGCAAAGTAAAGAGTCTATGGAAGAATATTTTGTCTAGCTTTAGTTAACTGTAATGCTACGGGGAGAAATGAGCTAACTTAACTACTACTTTTTTTCAAAATAACACTCAGAAATGTAATGTTATGCTATACACTATTAAAAGAATACCTGAAGACTAACCATGTTAGTTTAACTTGGGTTAAGTTTGGTTAAGTTTATGCAGCTAGATAGGAACTAAGGTTAGTGATGTACTTTCCATGTCGATGCCATATTGACTTTAATTTTAGCAAATAATGTCCTCACTGGAAACCTGACGTCACCTATCCTTGCTTTGCTGGCGAATGACGTCACTCACCCACGTCCTCGCTGGCGAACCTGACGAGCCGTCGTGCCACATACAAGGGGTCCTCCCCTCCCTCTAGCATGCGGCCCAGCCAGTAGAGGGCAGCGTTGGAGTGAGAGCCCCTCATTGACTTGTGCAGAGCTGAAATGCAGTTGTAGTGTTCTTCGCCTTATGGAGGAATACAATGCAGCAAAATCGCATTGATCAGCAGTCTAACAGGCGTGGTACAGTAGATGACTTAGACACAGTAAAACTCATTCCTAAAGACATTTAAAGTTCTGTTACATAGGCTTCCATTTCTTTAAACGGACAATGACCCACAGCACAAGGCTGAAAGTACATTGGATTGGTACACAGCTCGTGAATATTATTGAGTCAAAGCCCTGACTTTTGAAAATTTCTATTGAAAATTGCTGTTGAAAAGCCATCCACAAACCGCATAAGAGAATGCAAGAAAATTTTTCAGGAAGAGTGAGCAAAGTTGAGAGTAATGAAATAGTTAAACACGCCTGCCTCGTCGAGGAGCGCAGAGAGCGAAAACACACCTGCCTCGTCGAGGAGCGCAGAGAGTGGAAACACGCCTGCCTCGTCGTGGAGCGCAGAAAGCAAAACACGCCTGCCTCGTCGTGGAGCGCAGAAAGCGAAACACGCCTGCCTCGTCGTGGAGCGCAGAAAGCGAAACACGCCTGCCTCGTCGTGGAGCGCAGAAAGCGAAACACG
>JAOVYW010054015.1:0-23579 GCA_025775045.1 Hiodon tergisus | reverse complement strand
CCATATCCCAAAGACGCTTTACAATAAAGAGCAATACCATATTTCCCAGACCTGACCCCCCCAAAAGCATACCAGCGGCAGTCTTACCCAGAGCACGCCTCTTTACAACCCAATTTTTTTCCCCCCGTTATTAAACCGCAGGAGTGTGTTTATAGCATATGGGAGTATGCATAATATATTTGTTTTTTAACTTTCAAATTTCATTTCAGTTAATCTGACGTTGCAATTAAATGACTATTGGCAGGTTCTTAGGAAGGGAGGCTGGGTCTACTGCCTGGACCGTGCATGGTGTCATCTTCCGAAACTGAAGTCACTCTTCCTGGAAGGGACTGCTTGGTTCCTGGGCGCCTGTGGTCCAACAGGCCGTAAATCACAGACCCTTCATTGGACAGCGCCCTGTGAGAAAAGGATAAACCTGCATTAAAAATATTTTTTTTTATGTTGAATACATTTTAAGAGCAGAGGATATTGAAACATCCTTTCAACATTGAACCAAAGGCAACAGGATTTGTGCCTTTAACGAATGAAAGACTCATTTGTGAGCATTTTGAGTTTTGAGTCTTTTGATCGCTTGCTCTTCTGGTCTAACCCAAATTAGGATGAAGTGGTCATGACTGAGTGCTAGCGATGCTCGGTAGTCAAAAACATCTTGAGTAAGGTTTAATATTTTTCCTTTATCTTATCTTTTCCATCCTGCCAAATCCAGATATAACAATAAAGAATATAGTCCTGTAGCATTACTCTTAAGGCTGTGGATAGGGTTATCCTCGTTCCTCTCAAGGCTGACAGATTTTTTGTGTGCTTTGCCCTCTTGAATAAATCTAAAACGTATTTTGTATTGTTTTTGTAGTGTTTTAGGTTAGCTTTTGTTGCACTTCTGGTTTCATTAACAATATTTGGGTCTCTCATCAGTTTTTGGGTTTATTTGAGAAGAGCTGGTCTCCCGATCACCTCTAACCCTTTATTAAATGTATATCTCTGCATTTCAATCCTCCAGAGGTCACTGAAAACAAAGTGTATGTGACAGGGCAGAATTGGTTGTTCTGCAGACAGTAAATAAAGAGTTGAGTTGTCCCTCTGAGCCCCGTGACTTGTAAGCTATGATATGTGTTTATTTGCTTTTTTCCCAAATTTGCATTTAATTTTCTCATTTTTAGAAGTCTAATTTCCTGTCCTCTCAGAACGGAACAGTATTTGAGTTGGTTCCAGCCGACCCTTTGTGATTAAGTCAACACTAAGACGGGGGATGTTTATGGTGGCAAACGGCCGAGCCAGCCTTACTCTCTGAATGTGTTGTCAACAACACACACACACACACACACACACACACACACACACACACACACACACTCGCACACACAAACGCTCACGCACACACACACACATACAAGCACACTCGCACACATACAAGCGCACTCGCACACACGCTCACACAAACACACACGCACGCTCACACGCACACACGCTCACACACCGCTCACACACACGCACGCTCACCTACATGCACGCACGTTCACACACAAGCGCACTCGCACACACGCACACACGCTCACACACACACGCACACTCGCACGCTCACACACACGCTCACACGCATGTTCACACATACACATGGATATTGTGCCACAGCTCACTCATACTCAGCAATAAGTACCATAAATAAAAGTCTCCATCTGCCTTGTTTGAATTAACGGACCTCCTAGAGTGACTTCACATCGCATCAGTAAATTAAAAAAACTTGGGTAGGCTGCCAGGCATTGTCATTGTGTGAGCGAGTTAGTGGTTCTGGGAGGTGGGAGGTGGAGAATGAGGAATCTGGACTGGACATTGACTGTGGACAGCCCACCCACAGCTTCGCCATCAAAGACACATATTTTCCCAGGCTGTGAACTCAAACACCGTATGATTTGTCAACAGCGACTCGTTTTGTTACAATTTGTGTACGGTTGTCAAGTTTTCATTGTTCTGCTTATGACCTGTCAACAATTAAGCCTAAACAACTACTCCATGAAGCCATTGTTTGCAGCTGGCATAAACTCTCTTCGGGCAAGACACTTCTACCTTAAATTTCAGATTTAAGGGAAGTTTAAGAATACCGTGGTAACATTTTATTCAATGATACTGTTGTGTAGTATTATACAGTCCTTAATCGTGGGTTATTATTATAGTAGCCTAAGTCTACCCCAGTGTAAATGATTCCAAATTTTCTGAGAGCTTCATATGGGTTTTCCCTTTTCATATGAATGAAAATACGCACATCAGCCAACGGTGTTGCTTTTAATGCTAGCTGTATTTCATTCTTCTGTGACATTTCGTGTGGTGTTTCTTCCTGGACTTAGCTTACATGAGAGTCTACCTGCAAGCCTTAAAGCAGACAAAACACAGAGGTGTGGAAAACTCCGTAGCACGTCGTTTCACTGTGGACACCGGGGTAGATTTTGCTGGGCACACTTGGCTAATCTGTAAAAGAGAATTTACAGAGAAAGAACTCTGTGTCCGTTTTGAGAATGTGAGTTGTATCATAGCAAAGTCACTTGAAAGCATTCGCTCTTTGGGCTTCAGCCAATGGGCAGAAGGAGTTCAATTTGCTGCCAGCCTCGAAAAAAACCAAGGAGACCGAAACCCTTCCCTCAATGGATATGGAAAGTTGGTTGAAACCTGCTGAGTGTTCCTTCCTGATCCCTCCGTCATCTTGTGAAATGTGTCTCGTTCCACTGGTCAGTGTCTAAGCTATGCCCTGAGCTCAGAAGTGACCATCACTGAGCTCGTTTTTACTCCACTGAGACACCTTACCATATTTTTGGACATCGGTCTCCGGTCTCCTATAGAGACATTGAAGATTTCCTCGAGCCGGTAACTAAAGGTCAAGCGATATTGTTTTGTGGGGTGCCCGGTAACCTAACCATTACCGGAGGCAAACCGAGCCATTAGATTTGAGCCAAGTATGAGAATACACATGGTCCAAAACAGGTATCAGGGTCACCACCTGGGTTCCTGAAGCTATTGGCGGCTGTTCAGATTTCCATGGCGTAGAGGAGAACTCTGAGTTCAAAGGGAATCTGGCCAAGTTCCTTGGTCTGTTATGGCAGCGAGCCCCCCCCCACTGATGACTTGTCCTGTGCAGATGTCTGTTGGGACTCTTTGTTGGCACAGGGAATATGCAATATGCTGCAATGCACCAGGTACCCAGGGCTAGCAGCATAAAATAGACTGGACTTTTCTCCTGAGCCAAACTGGACCGCGTCTTGTGTGGGCCCCTAACCAACAAAGTATTTCCAAATAGTTTGATGCATGCAGCTCTATACTGAGAAGAAGAGAAATTTCAGCAGCCTAGTTGAAGCGTTCCTAAGAAAACCCTGGTTTAACACAGAAAATATATTTATGCTTTTTATACAATGTCGACAGAAAATGGGATGATGGTTATGACTGGGTCAGATTTCACTTTGGAGTCCTGCATTCGCTGCGAATGCCAGATTTCGCTACATTATTGCCAAGCAAAAGCAGCTCTTGGAATGTGCTCCAGGAACCAAAGGCAATATTGCTGTGACCCATTAAACATTACAATATGTTTTCCTGACAAACTAGTCAGCTTTGGTCAACCTGACTATGCATAGCAATTCCAGGGAGTTTTACGCAAATTTGTTCCGTAGCCAGAGCCCATCCTTTGCCGACTGCGGTTTTCCGGCGTTAGCTGTAAAACAGAAACGCGTCTTTGCACAATAGGGCTACCTCCTCCGCGCTGCTTAACCATAAACCCAATGGAAATGGAATAGAACTGAGATAAATGTGGCGGTGTGTCTCTGCTCCGCTGACAGGAACTCTAACTCTGAGCAAGACTGAACGGAGGCCCGTCTGCTGGCCGCCCGGATGCGGTTTCCAGGATGGGAATGTTCAGCTTGAGTCCTGTGCTCTCTGATGTTCCTGCGATGCAAGGCCTCGCTGCTCGGTTTGAGTGACAGAAAGAAAAGTTCCCGCCCTGTCTGCACGCATCTTTTCCGTCTGCCTGCTCATCCCTCTTCCAGTCACACTGTCACATCTTATCAGGAGCCATCTAGCTACCGGGGGCTTGTACCATCAGTGCGTTATCCACCGGGCCTAAGAAGCGTGCAGGATGGATGTCCTGATAGTCATCATTTTGATACAACACTAGAAACAGTCACATGTCCCTGCCTGTTATATAAAATGTTTTCCTCTTTATGTTTGAGGCACGCGCTGACTCAGAAAAGGCAAACACCACTGATGAAACAGAACTTGGGTTTATTAAAAATTTAACAATTTCATCTCAGAGCCCGGTGGACGGGAGGCTGTGAATTCAAGCGCTGTTTGCCCTCCAGCTCTCGATGGCTTAGATATCAGCCGGCATCGCCACAGACATCATTCAGACGCACGCCGCAGTTTTTTTTATTTTCCCCAGCAGAGTTAACCCTTAACCCCTGTGTCCCTGCATCATTAGGAGCATGTCCGGATCTGGGTCAGTCCGGGGGAAAATAAATCTAAGTATGTTTGTTGGCTGGTTCGTTTTTTGTTTTTTTTAGGAGCTCGGATGAGTGAAATGCCCTCCCAAAATGCCCGCCCACGCGAAGAATCTGTATCTGATAGCTGGCCTGAGCATATTGCAGCATTTTTACATTGCAACTCTAATGAATCTAGTTCGTTAGTGTGAACCTTTTTTTTTTTTTTTTTTACCAGATGCCCCCTTGAATCTCTTTGGTCATTAAAATCTGTATCCACCCATAATATAGAGTTACCGAAAACCATAAAATATTCTCTCAAGAACAGTAAGATGTGCATTTGCCAAACAGATTGGGTAGCTGTGTTTGAAGAGCTATGTTTTTCTTGTTATATTGTCTTTTTTCTGCCCAAGTTAGCATATAGATGAAATCTCAATGCTCACGGGACACAGGATATTACTTTAAGATTGTGGCGCCTGGTACTGAGTGAGGAGAGAGGGGCTAGACTGAAATATTCCCACATGTTAAACCTTTATTACGACACTCACAACACTGTGCGCGCCAGTTAAATCAGAGTGCTTTAACTTATGCAAGGCACGCCCCAGAGTGGGGACCTAAGGAGTGTTGGGGGGGGGGGTGATGACAAGGCAATAATGTGAACAATAATGAGACTGAGGCACGTCCGCCAACTATCACTTATAAAACTGTTATTCCTCATCATCCACAGGAAAGCCTTACATTATGTTGTTAACTTGCTAGCTAACTGTGACTGATGTTGTCTTCATTACATGCTAAGCTATCTGGTTTTACAGTTGGTATGTCATGAACACAGGGAATTTCATTGATTTATTGAATCTACATACAGCTAAATTTCCCCCTGCGAGGAGGTATGTGGTAGAAACGACATCAGGAATCATTTTCTGTCAGTAAGGGTAGAGTGCAGATTAGACTTCAGAGCACTGGGGCATTTTCGTGTCTAAAGCAAGAGTGTTGGTATGTTGAGCATTTCGGCCCAGCACAGGCTCGGGGTTTGGGAATTCTTTAGACAGGCCACCTGCAGTACCGCTTGGCCACAAAAGTCCTGTTCTGCTTAACATCGAAAGCTTTAACATATGTGAAGCTATACCGAGCTTTATTCATCACTGCAGCGAGGACACCTGATCTCCATGCTTTTAGATGACATTTTCATATGTATATGAATTATGGGCTTATACGTATATATATATATTTATTTATAGACAAATGCTCAGCCTCTTTGGCGTATTGCTTCTAGTAGACAGATCTGATCCATATCCATATGCATTATTATGAATAATGCCCGTAGGCCACATAGTCCGAACTCTCATTTGTCTCCGATATTTGGACATTTGGACGATATTTCCTCCGGTCTGAACTGACCGTTTAACCAGTGTGATTCCCTACATGGGGTAAACACAAGTTCCTGTAGATAATGTGCTTTAATTAAACATTTCATTTCACACAGGCTCAGCCTCAGGCTCGCTCTGAAGCAGTATTAATTTATATATAGATATTTTTTTTTGTTTTTTTTGTTTTTTTTTGTGTGAGGTTTGAACCAAGTGAATGGGTTTGAACTGAGAACACGTTGATACCCTCTTTTAACTCTTTTCCTCATAGGCACTTTCCCACCAGGAACGACTGAATAGAGAAGTGGATCCAAAAATAATTATTGTTTAGCTCTGAGTGTGACCATTAAACAGGGGATGGCACTGGGCTTTCCAAACAGCAATTTCAGATCGCTGCAGGTGGATTGAAAACAGATTTGCCTTCAGATTACACAGCAAAACTGATGAGGTCACCTTTCAGTTGTAATTAGTGTCTTTGAAGATTGGGCCTTTTGGTTTTTCATTTAGAGAAGTGACTGTTTTTGACACCTGACTCTCTCCCTACTTCAGAGAGGAAAGGGATGCACTTTTTTAGATGGGATCAGCCGCACTGTTTAACATCTAAGGACCATTTGACCAATCAGGCGTGTTCTTAAAGATGAAACTGTTTGCTTTTGTGCAGATCCATCACTTGGGGCGAAATGTGATCTGGAGGGAGGAAATTTATGCTAACTGAGCCAGTTAGGATGTTGGGGACAGTAGGAAGGCACCAGGTCAAAGGAATGGACTGTTTAGCCCCCTGGCTCAAAGCAATGCCACCAGCAGGTATGTTTTACATTTTTAAAGTCTTCTTTTTTAAAACAGACCAACACATTTAAAAACCTACGTCGGGGAGAAACAAGGTAGCCTGTCGAAATAAAGGTATTTTAACAGCAGCTGAACAGTTGCTTTATGTGAGGCTGAACGCCGGGTGAGGTAAGCTTTGTTACGGTTGTGTCTTATTATTTGTGATACAAGCTGAGCCTGCTAGCTGACAGGAGGAACTTCAGCCACATCAGGAAACACTGCTAGCAGAAGGTCAAAGTTCAAATGCTGATGAATATTTTCATTTTTAGTATAAAGTAATTACAACCAATTTTAAAAATGTATATAAAATAATTATTTTTAATACACTGGGGATTAAATCAATTCAGATATTAATTTGTTAATAGGGTGCAAATCAAATGAACTGACATTCCTAGAATGGCTACATATTCAACCTCAGACACCAGGTCTAAAAATCACAAAAACTACTTTATTCAAACTATCTTTATTATTATTTTTTAATTCAAATTGGAATCCACCTAAACCTTCGTACAACCTGTATAATGTCTCTGTAAACTGTAATGTTAAGTGTAAACCCGTTCTATAAAATAAAAAGAAAAGAAAAACCATTCCTTAATAAACAGTGATTAATGGATTATAAAGCCTTAAGAAAATAAGGTTTTATTAACTATTCGTAATACATAAACATATGAATAACGTTATACCTGATTACTTAATTCAAAGTCTTACTGTAGTTTTCATATGAAGCTATAATATATGTCTGTTTTCAAAATTTGTGGTCAGTATGAGATTTGGCAGGTTTAATTAATAGGCCAGCCACTTTCAATCGCATAATGTTTCATTAACAGCTCTGGTGTTAGCTGAGCAAGAAAACTGTTCAGTGAGGAGCAGCAAAATTATCTCTTTGTCTGATCAGAAATATTGACAAGTTTATGCAGTTATCTGGTTAAAACAATAAATGTGTCAGTACCGTGACCGGGGATTCAATTCAATTTCAATTAGAGCTAATTATTGTTAGCAATTAGCTATATCTACAAGGCCTGAATAGGCAGGGTCTCAGGATTTCATTTTATTATCCAGACCTGTAACAACGCCCAGTGTGAGGGATTACCAAAAGCTCAAAGGACTAAAGAAAAATAGAAAGCAAAATATGGTTATCGGCTGACAAACAAGGAGAGGGACAGTATATGAATGAAGTGCTTGTACAACACAATATTGCCTCAGCAGGAATAAACTAGGACAGCACACAAAATTAAATTTGTTTGGCAAGGGAAGGTGGTGTAGCCGTGAAGGGTATCAGAGTCCTTCCCGTCTCCTAAGAGCACGGCCTTATATAGGAATATAAAAGCAATGGTAAGGAAAGCTTGTTGCACCTGGAAGATGCTGTGACCTCGTGTTACCCTCTGTCTCAGCACTCAAGGTGGCCAAAGGACCCACTGAATATTCCCAGACATAAATTTAGTAAACAATTCTTCTGGCTTTGTATGTGAAGTCAAAACTTTAAAGCCAGCACGCCCTGTTTTTGGTTACAGTTAATCAAAGGTCTCCTTCTTTGGACGGTAACAGATTGGGAAAAAAATACAGAAGCTTCCCTTTCCCCCTGCTTACTGCGCCACCTCAATCCTCAAAGATGACCGACATCTTAAACTTTTGGAAATTATTTGCAGGATGGGCAGCCATCTATACAACTATGTATATAATATATACACATCGGCGTGTTTAAGGTGGAGCAACGCTGATGGTTCCTCAACACAAATGTAATATTTAGGAAATAGTGATATTGAAACGTAGAGAGGAACAGTGGTGTAACTAAACTGTGATAGATAAAAACGCGCCGAGTCTATTAACTCCTAACCTTTTCTCGACGATTCCGGTTTCTGTTAAATGGTCACTGACAAGTGAAAATAATGTGTATTTTGAAGACGTGGTCAGTGGCACAACTATTTCTATCGGTGAACTGAGGAAAATTTTAAATGTATTTTGGAACGGTAATGACATGAACAAAGAAACCAAGCGCTAGAGCTAATCACATATTCGAGGTTCAGTTGACATTTGTTACGCGTTGTTATTGTGTTATCAGCCAATAGTTTTGTATGCTAAGTGAATAGATTTCTCATGTTCACTACTTTTATGATAACAGGAGAATTAAACATCCGACTCCCCCTCGAGGTATGTTTCAATATGCTGTTCTGTTATCACCACAGACAAACGGAGCTTATGTGAAATCCCCCGACTGAGATAGTTAAGCCTCCGGCAGCATCTGTTTCCACCACCCTCGCTTGCTTGTCCCTCCCTCCCGCGAAGCTTCGTTCCTCTGTCCCAGGAAAGCCAGTGGAAAAGGTTTCAGCACCGGGACAGATCCAGTACGGTCTAATGGCAACATGGCGACAGAGGTAAGAATTGTCCAATTTGTTTATAAATAACCTTCTTATGTTGAACACGAATATATTAGGGGTGGAGGGATTTTGATTCTCTGAACGACATTTTTTATTTTTCAAAATTATTAAATTTTTGTAACTGATCATTTAAGACGAGACTTCCTTGACACAAATTCACCAGCCAGACAATTCACCAGGAACAAAAGACAGTAACGCGTCCAAATGATATTTTTGGACATCAGAATAATGGGAAATGTTTGTGTGGGCTAATATATAAAAATCCACAAGTGCTATGGGCTATATCTATAACATTGGACTGGACTGCGGCAAAGATTACTTATAAATTCTGGTCGAATTATTTCCGATTTTTTAAATTTAAATATGTTAGAAGCGCTTAACGTTAAGCATTTTCGAGAAAACAACCAACACCTTTCTCCTATCTGTTGGGTTAACTGCGGATAGGTTGTGCGCGCGTGCTGTCATTGTTGTACTGTAGGCTACTGACATGCAAATTACTTTCTGCGTGGCGAGCTGTCAGGACCGTGGACAGTAGCCCATCGGTTTCCGACAGAGAGTCGGCGTGTGTTGACATAAATTATTTGAATACACCCCCGAAACTTTCTCTGGAAGGCGCCGTTTTTCCATAACTGGTGTCAAAAACAATATGTAAATTTCAGTTTTAATCTTGGATTTTAAGATTTTAATTCATGTTAAAGACCATCATGGAATCAATTGACAAAGAGAGAATCCATCAGTTTGCAGACTATGAGTTGCAAGATGTATGCGTGCAGCGATAATTGATAAGCACATGCTTATAACAAAAACGTTCTCTTAAAAGAAAAGAAAAAATGTATGACCCACGTTGCCGTCTATGCTTTTTTTTTTAAATATCTCCGTGTGAACCTAATATAGGAGCCCGAAAAGAACGGTGTAAGCCAGGCACGTTTGTGGGGAACAAGCGTTTGTGGGGAGTCGAGCTGTATATTTTTAAGAAGCTCTTTTCACTGTTGGACATTAGCTTGGAGGGATCAGTCTGTCCGGTGCCATACAAACGGCCACAAGATCATACAAGATTAACACAAAGGACTACATCTGTAAAATATGCGTTAGCTCATGTTTTCTTCGGTATAGCCAAGCGTCTATAGTTGGATTCATAATCTGGGTATGTAGCCCTTTTACCGTGCTTTAAAAAAAGATACAACCTTCCCTATCAGATGTGACTGATAGTCTGTGGTATTCTGCGTGGAATACCACAGAACCTGAATGGGATAAGGGGTTACCGAAAATGAATGAATGAAGATGCACATCACGGAAATTTTGGAAAATTGGGAAATTGGACATTTTTCCAGCACCATTTAATGAGGTCCAACTAAAACTATTTTGGACTTATGTGTTGTTAAAGGAAGATTTGGAACATTATTTCAAGGAAAACGGGATGTGTGCTGACTTTAGTGAATGGAAATTAAGTTTCAAAATTGAATATAGTCCTTGGGTATTCATGCATCTTTTAAAAAAACATTGAACTTGATTTGCTCTGCTTGACAGGATTCTGAGCGTGCATTTTCCTACCTGCACCAAACGCACAACAGTCATAACATAAAGTACACCTGGCTCAGATGGCAGAGCAGTGATTGAATAACTCCCTGAGTTTGATTGGCGGTTCACTGGAATTAAAGTGAGAATAAATAGAGCAGGCATATCCATTAAGGAAGATGTGAAGTTTACAAAGGACATGAACCATTCCTTCTCAATAGTCGTGCCAGGAAATTAGATTACATTGTCTGATTAAGAATCAGAACGGGTTAGCTTAATAAATGTGATTTAGAAAGTCAGTTATGAGGCAATTGTCCACTTTTTAACCCACTTGTTAACCCTTTCCATGAACTGTGTCTGTAGCCAAGAAAGACAAAGTGCATTGTGATATTCTGAATGTGTCAGCAATGTGTTGAGGCATCTGTGAAAGGATGGACTCAAACTCAGCCTTTCCTCCATGCCAGGTGGGACAAAGGTGGTGACCGCCAAAGATGTTTGAACGGCTGTCAAAAAATTGCGTAAACACTGAGCGAGGCGTCACACAATCTAGTTTCCTAAAGGTCCCTTCTTGAGTTACTTCCAGACAACAAATAGACACAGTGGAGGCAAACTACAGACCTGGAAACAGAAAAAGCACATGTTTTTGGGCTTGGGCTCGGGCTCCTAAATCCTTGCCATTTTGGACCCAGATTTAGAGTGTTACCTCCCCATCTCTTGGTTTTGGAAATTAGCGAAAAAACTAAATAAATGTGAAACAGCCTCGTGGTAAATAAGGCACTGGCGTGTGCCTTCTCTTCTCTTGCATCCGAGATGGTAAAACATGGAAGGAAATAAATAAACTTACTTACAAATAAAATAAATAATGTTGTTTCGGGGGGATATCAAATAGTTATCATTGGAAAATAATTACTGTTAAATGCTGCACGCTTGTTTTGTAATATAAAAAATGAGGATGGGCAGATCCAGATTATTTTTTTATTATTAAGTGGGGGGCACGGGGGGGGAAAAACGGTTACATCGGGGGGCCCCCATTCGAAGCGAACAATGATTGACATCACTAAGAACCAATGACAAATGGGGGGCACACGGGGTGGCCAATCAGATCACAAGGGGGGTGGGTGTCCCCCTGTGCACCCACGGAAGATCCGCCCCTGAGCGTGAGACCAGTTTGAACTGGCAAGCTGAAACAGTGAGTTCTGAACTGCAAAGTGGTGCTTTGGAACTGTATGACGTACGCGGTTGAGTTACAGCGGTTGCACTGCATCTGAGTGAATGCAATCCCATTCATTTAATTGTTTTCGAAATTGCATAGTAGGGGGAACAGGAAGTTGATGAAGGGGGAACCATTACTTCAGACTGTTGCGGACAGAGTAATTTAGAGTAATTTAGAGTAATTTAGAGTTCAAACTCCATCCACTGCTCACTGCTTCACTTATCTGGTACTAAAAAATCATTTTAAAAGAGTAGAATCTCCAGCTGGAAAATAGTTCGATTGTCATTTGTAAAGATTGCCTGTGTTCTGTGGGCTTGAGTTTATTTCAAAGCATGCTTCACTGGTCTTTTGAAATGTTTAAAAAGCAATGAGAGGCAGAACAGGAATGGAAGTGCCTAATATGATTGACTGTTACCACTCAATTAAGATTAGATTAGGGCGATAAAAACAAGTGTGTGCCTATGTGTGTTTCTGAAGAAAAAGGCAGAGTGTATCAGTTTCATTACTCAAGTCTTCAGAAGATAATTACTGGGATGAAGAGAAGGTTGTGTCTCGTTGCTGAGCTTGCAAAAAAAAAAAAAAAAATATTTAAGAAAACGGTGGAAAATATAAGATGGACATTAGTGAGCATGTTTCCATTTCCATGGCAACCCGTAGGCTATTTCCTATCTATGGCCACTACTATGTAAATCAGGAGTAGGGTGCTTCGATCCTCAATATCCTGGTTTTTAGAGTTACCAAACTCTAATGAACAATTAAGCGGTGAGAAGGCTACCCAGAAGGCCAGGACTTTAAGGTCTAAAACAAATGGACTTGGTTGTGGAGTCTGGCGCCTCCTCAAATCCGATGTAGTTTGTGGATGCTGCTAGGACACGGTGTCTCTCTCCACAGTTCCACAACCTCCAGGAGATGCAGCACAGTGCTGCCCTTGCAGCCAAGGTCTTCATCCAGAGGGACTACAGTGAAGGCACCATCTGCAAGTTCCAGACCAAGTTCCCTGCCGAGCTGGACAGCCGGGTGAGCCTCTCCACAAGCTGGCACCAGAGGTGCAGAGGGTTCGCCGGCATTTACCGAGGGAGGGGGTTTCCCAGACCATGGGTGTGCCGGTAGACATTAAAAGAGTGCAGAGCAGTGCATCCTCATTGGAGGACTTTTACTTTTAAACAAAGTGACAGAAGGTTAAAGTGATAACAAGAAAGATATTGAAGATTTCTAGGACCCTAAAGGCGTTTGTTAAGAATCTGGCCCCAGTTAGAGTGTTATTTGACTGTAGATCAGGGGTAGAGAACTCTGGTCCTTGAGAGCAATACCTCTCGCTGGCAGCTGATCTGCACCTGGAAACACCTCATTTCTCATTTTATTTCTAATCCAAATAAATGGTTCATGTTAATTATCAAGAGGCGACGTGGAAACGAAAACCCCCCAGGAGAGGATAGGTGCTGATTCTGATGGTGAATTATGAGGTACGAATGATGAAAGGGCAATTCATTTAACTCTTGTGAAATTATAAAGAGTGGAAAATTTAATGAACTCTACATAACAATGGTAAATTATTGTCAGCAAATGGGAACAAATCTAAAAAAAGAGAATCTCTCCCTTTTCCCTGGGTTGCTGGGGCATAAACGATGTGGCATTTTAAAACTGTTCAATTTGCTTGAACCGGGGTCCTCTTACATAACATTAATTTCTCTACAAGGGAAGACAATCCAGAAGAGAGAGAGCGAGAGACGTTATGGATTGTTTTCATCAATCTGCATCCAAGTAGAATTGGCTACGTGTCTGACCTTCACGTCGTTCCTTTTAAATGGAGTTATCTGGCAGTCAAGCTATCATTTTTCTCAGTCATTATTGAAATTTGATGAATCACCTTCTGTTTTCTGGTGGTCTGAAAGGAAAAAGCGCTTGAGGAAAATGGAACTGAAGAGGGATTCTGTGGTTTACCTGCTGGCAGACCTGCTCCCTCCCGCAAACCCTCGGAAATCTTCAAGCTTCTACTCTGCCCGTTTTCTCCTCAGATCGAGCGCACCCTTTTCGAGGACACGGTGAAGACTCTCAACAGCCACTACGCCGAGGCTGAGAAGATCGGCAGCCAGTCCTACCTGGAGGGCTGCCTGGCATGCGCCACAGCCTACCTCGTCTTCCTGTGCATGGAGACTCGTTACGACAAGGTGAGGCCGCGCTGGAACACGGTGAGCGGCTGCCCTGAATTAAGACTCCCGATGTGGCGGCCCAGAGTTGGCGGCCCTTTCAGTTGTTCTGTGTGGTTTGAATGTGTCTGACTCTCTGTTTGGGGAACGGGTTGACACATGCAAGCCATTCAGTGTGCCCGGGAATTGAAAGACGTGAGATAAGATTTTTCTTCACATCGCTCCACAGGACCTACGTAACGCTTCCCTTGAAGTGTCCGCGCTGTGCTCTGAAAGACCTTCCCCTTTGCGCCAGTCTGTGCCAAGGATAACATTGTGTTCGGCGGCCATAGACACTTCCAAACAGGCGTGGCACGAATGGTCTCCCATGTGTATAAAGTCTATCATTTATCTACGCTTGCAACAATAAAGCGTTCAGTCGAAACCTGTAATGTAAAAACCCCAGCCTGCCTCTCTGGCCTCCACGCTGTCCCGTCACATGGTGGTCTTTGATGTACCAGCTTCTGTGAAGTGGCTTGTTTCATGTTTTGTTGGATCTCTGCAACTTCTGGATGTTATCGCAATGCAGAGCAAAGGGAACAATGAAGCACACCCTCATCTTGGCACTGAAAGTGTTTGGTAAAGCATCGCCGCTAAATGAGACATTTCAGCGTCATGGCGAAGCATGTTAAATTACCCCCCCACCTATAACAGGTTTTTGTGTGTGCGCTCCACCAGATAAGAGGTCACAGATGAACTAACGCAGATGGGCCACAAATGGCCAGAAGTAGCGTGGGACGAGAGATTAGCATCTGTCTCATCAAAGCAGATTGATTATAAGTATCTAGTCAGAACAGCCAAGCGAGGACCAATTGTTGCCTGGCTGGAGTCCTCTGATTGAGCGCCCCAGCTAAAAAAACAAACAGACTTCACACATTTTAACGTCAGTTGTGATCTGGTGATATTGTGAACTACCCCGAACCCCCCCCCCCCCTTATACACTATGGGGTAAAATTTTTAAAAGCTAAAATAATGGGTGTGTAACTACAGTTTATTGAGGTTTGGGAACAGGGGTCTAGCTTTAGTGTGTGCAGGAGAAAGTTAACCTCATTAACAGAAGTTACACCTGCTGCTACTCAGTGTTAATTACTTCTATAAGTATTCTATTTGTGTTTTTGGCAGTTTCATTTGAGCTGCTTTGTATTTGGCAGTTCGTAGACGTCCGTGTCATTAATAGAACACCTACACGGCTTAAAAAATGAATTCACCAAAAGCATTATTGAGACAAAGACAAATTATGACTTTAGAACCCTGCCTAAATTTGACTTGCTTTTGAAAATACAGTCCTATATAACGGTGTAATGGTGTAACCGTCCCCCCCACCCCCTGCACACCACAAAGTGGCACAGTCCTGGATTGATTCTCTGAGACATGTTTTAATTGCATGTAAACAACCATACATCCCTGGCCTCGTAGAGGGAATCATTCCCACTCTCCAGTCTCCATCCCTTCCAACGCAGAACCCCCTAGAGCCTAACCGAAGGTCACCGATAAGGAGGATTAGCATGTCCGTGCAGCAGTAGGTTAACCAAAGATGGCCGTCGCGGTTCGACGGTGGACGCACCATTGAGCGCGGCGGCAAAGCGCTGGAAAGGCATGGTCGCGGCGAGGAGAACGCGCATTCGCGTTTAGAGAAGCACGGAGAAGAACGCTGAGGAGGTTTTTAGGTGGACCATATCAGCATAAGACGATGCCAATCCTTCCTTCAGGAGTGCCCATCGACCAGTCACCTGAATCCAGATCAAGGCAGGGCTCTTCAAAGCTCTCGCTGATTCATTATGTTGTTTTTCTGGGTGTGGGAAAACGAACCGTTTTCTTTTCCTCAGGAGAAAAGGGTTAATAGTCGGTTTCCCTCCACCGGGCTGTGTTAGTGGTAAACTTGCATCTGGCGCAATGGTTGCATGAAAAATGCTGCGCAATTGCAGTCTAAATGATCTGTATCTTCATACTTTATTTCAAAACGTCATGCCAATTTAGCGGCAAAATCAAATCAGAATGTGTGGCAAAAAGAAGAAGGGATCTTTATATCTACTGCAGTAAAATAATGGCAGTGCCTTTGGCAGTTTGATTGAAGAGAGAGTGTGTGTGTGTGTGTGTGTATGAAAGTCAGGAATAGCTGTTAACCACATAATTATTCATTGCGATTATGAGTCCAGATGAGATGTTTTTTTAATCACTGTCTCTAGAGCTGAAATTTTGGTTTAACTGGAGGAAGATGGAGTTGTGGTTGTAGCCGCTAGACCACACACAGAGTGTTTTTCGGTCAGTCGTGCCCTCAGCACAGGGCTTCTTTCTCTCCACCTAACCCAACCTTCCGGTGCTACACTCTTTGTCAGGTGCTGAAGAACATCTCCAGGTACATCGAGGAACAGAACGAGAAGATCTACGCTCCCCGCGGCCTGCTCATCACGGACCCCGTAGAGAGAGGCATGAGGGTTGTATCCTTGCTTGAGGTCAAGAGGGTCAAGCTGTTGCTTTGTGATTGTGGGCTGTTTTGATGTTTTTGGAGTATTCTGGTGTTTGTTTCTCAGTGGTTAGCGTTGATTCTTCACAGCGCCAGGGTCCTGGATTTGCCTCTGGCCTGGCCACTATCTGGGTAGATTTTGCATGTTTCCACCAGGTGATGCTTGCACTGTCCGAGGACTTGCATGTTAGATGGATTGGCGTCTGCAAAACTGCTGAGTGTGTATCTTCAGCCCTTCTGTAGACTGAGTGTTATTCGGTCCTGGGTGTACCCTGCATCTTGTCCTGTGTCTGCTGGTTTAGGCTTCAGTGCACGGTGGCCCTGAAAGATCCATTACTGGAAAAGAATGGATCAATGAAAGTTTATTATAAATCACTATTTCACCTTAACCTCTGTGACCTCTTTCTATCAATTAATTTGCACCATAAAAACGGGAATCAATGAGACTGAAATGCTTTGTTTTTCATAAATCTGCATCCCTCCTGCTTACCTAAAGCATCCCAGCTACCGTTAACCTCATCCCGTCAGTGATCATGGATGGAAATTTCAGGTCCCGACAGGGGCATGTACTGAGAGAGTCCAGACTGATGACCGGGCTGACCTGCAGGTGCTCCGCTGTGTTTTCTGTCACGTTTCATTGACGGTACAAGTCCTTGGTTCGTGCTTCCCCACCCCACTTCGACAGAAGACAGATGACCGAAAACAAAACATAAACTCCCAAAGGCTTCCATTGTATCGGGAGACCAGCATGGAAACATGTTGTCATGGATAGCCAGATGGGTATCTATAGCAACCACTCCGTTCACAAACAAACGAATAATGTTGTTTTTTATACGACGGAACATTATCGATCATATTCTCTCTATTACTTAAAAAAAGAAGTATATTATGTTTCTTTCACACTCTGGATGCGTGGTATCAGGTCTTCCCAGGACTGTGCAACTCCTTCTGACAGTGACTGGGTGTGTCTGAACGCCTGAAACTAATGAATGTGCAATACATTAGCGTTCCCATCTGGCTATGTTCTTGTCTAAAGTCTCCAGGTGCAATAATCACAGCCTTTCAGCGCTTACCGAGAATCTGTTATTCTGTTAAATCCTACAATTCAAGGGAATTGTGCTGAAAAGGTAGAAAATGTATCCAGGACTATCAACGAGGCCTGCCAGGACTGGCGCCGCTTTCCCCCCTGTTTGAGTACCCCCCTCCGCTCCCCTCACTGTGTTGTACGATGGTACCAGTGTGTCATTTCTCTGGGAAAAGCAGTCCCCCACCCTGACCATGCTCATAGCGTGCTGAACTGACCGCAATTGGGTGCATTCCACATAACCAGTTCCTCCACCTTTCTCCCCTGCAGGCAGCATGGCATTTCACTTTCACTAGCAGTAGCTAATATCTTGATCTGCACAACACTGGGCAACGGAATACTGAATATGTGCAAATGCGTTGCAGATATCTGAATTAAAAGTTTGCAGGCTGTGACCAGGGTAGTACACAGTTGCCCCGCTAACGACTTTGGACCATTATTTGTACAGATTAAATGGGTCGACAGCATGCCGTCTGTCTTCCCCTGGGTGTTCAGTGCCGTACAATGCTGTGCCATGCTGTGCACATCTGCGCAGACGAAGCCCAGCTGGCTGCGAGCATTTTCCGGGCCTGCTTACCCAACACGGGCTGCAGAATGGTGATCAGCAGGACATGCTGCGAGAAACCTTTGGCGTGGGCTCAGATAGAATGATGGACCTTTGCTGAGGATTAGATTTGTCCACTGAAGGCTGACACAGCAGCATGCCATAAATTCCCCTCAATCAGAAGAGAGGTAGTATATAAAACATCGATACTAATTTAAAAAGAAGTCATCTCGTTTAAAAAAAAAAAAACACTGTCTACTTCACACAGTCGGAATCTCTCTGAAGTGACCCTTGACCTTGTGGTGCTCAGATGGAGATCTCCATCTTCGAGGACCGGGGTTCCAGCGTCTCTAGCTCCAGCAGTAGCACCCCCTCCAGCCTCAGCGGCCGGTGACTGGAGGAGCAGCACCAGGGGTATGGGTATCGGGGGCCCGGGGGGCTCTCCAAAATCCGCGCGCTGAAACATGAGAGCACCCGATTCTGAGCACCGTCAGACAAACACGTAGCCGGGAGGTCACCCAACGCACACGCTCGCCCTGCTACCCTGCTGACTGCGTTTCCATGGGCATCATCTATCTGCGTCACCAAAGATTCACAGCGCAGCTGCTCTGGGCACCTCACTTTAAAGCTGAAGTACTGAATGGTTCGGACCGTCGTCTGGGTAACTGGCATAGCTTTCCGTTATGGAGGTTCTCTTGGGCATGCTCCTTTTAACAATGCCAGGGTGGTTTTAGGCAACACGCCGGTTTTGGCCACATTGAACAGACTGCACATCAACGGAGAACCATTTAAGGTTTTCGCAATGTTTTTTTGTTTTGTTTTTTTCTCTCAGAGGGCATAAGTAAGACCTTACTTCAGATCTGTCCTGGGCATGGAACATTTATTCCCCCAAGGCTACGCTCTTCAGATCCGGTTCTCCCTGGTTTTAGACCACAGGGAGTATGAGTAAACACCAGGACTGGGCCTTGAACACCGGGTTGTTATCAGATCAACCCCCCATTTGTTGACTACAGTTTGTTTAGGTTTTAGAGGTTAAAGCAGTTCAGGAATGGCACGTTAAATAAAGTTTGGTTTGACTGAAGCGGTTCTAAAGAAATTTGGATAGGCAGCTGTTTTCTGCATCCAGTGCAAAAATCTCAAAATGTAGAAAATGTTAAAAACATGCTTTCTTTTTTAGGCACAGCCCTTTGGCATTAATGGAAATCTTCTCCATCTTATAGCGGATACCAATTCAAGTGAACCTGCCGTCAGGATTTAACGAGCCCTAGACAGGCGGAATATATCTTACTCCTGCTCCTGTGAGATGCAGATGACGGTTTTAAAGGGCTTCTTTCCGAGGCGTGCGGTAGCTTCTCTTCACTGTAACACTCTTCTCCGGGGGATAGCTAATGGGTGTGGGGGAGATGCTGCCCTCTCCATCTTGGATGCTGCCGTTCCGTTGCCGGGGGGGACCGGAGAACAAGGAAATGAAGAAAACCCACAGGTTGCAACATGGGCAGAGTTTGGGTGGTGCGGGGTCGACAAGCCCCACTCCGAACTGTTCGCCTTTATTCGTGTATTTCCACGAGTTCACAATTAAGATTTAAAAATGTGAAACCAGCTCCATTCCACCGTATTTGCATGGAGTGGTGTCCAAAGAGAAAGACGATTATATTTAAAAAAAATGAAAAGGATGTTAATGATGTATATGTACATTATTTATTAAGTCCTCTGTTTTCGTTTATTTAAAAAAAAAATTGTTGTTAAATTAAAAACAGTGATTAAAGTGATTCAATTCACAGCGTGGTTTTAGAACAGGATTGACAAACAACTGCTCGAAAAACTTCATTTCACAGTGCAAAATAGTATTCTGCGCACATGGATATAGTTATATAGGATATAGTTCCTTTCACTTCAGGAACTCGCGATCAGTTTACTTGCTGTTGCAATTTGATATTGTAACCCTTCTGTGAGTTTTGCAAGGGTTAATCAGTCCCGTTCCAAAATCACAGACCCAGTTAATGTAAACTACATTTGTGATTTAAAGTCCGCTATAACACTGTTCGCTTCGTCTATAGCTACGACATGGTGAAAAATCGTAAGATAGACCTATCCATTATTAAAAGTGTTCCCTTATCATTCTCCCGGTCAGGTTGCATACCAGCCATCCCGAATACAACTTTTAAAAGTACTTAAAAGTGAGGGAGGTTCGATGGGAACCGAATACACTCGTGCTAATACATGTCAAAACAACGACAAGACAAACTGTCTTTATACTTGTGTTTAGTTTTAAAATGCTGCCATACAATCACATAGATTTTGCATATAATTAAATGGCGACGATTAATGATGACGATTAAAATCTTATTAAGTCTCCTGCACCCCCCAAACATAGAACTCCGCCAATGGGTTGCGAAATCCTCCGAAATGATCACCATGGAAACGCAGGTCTATTTGTGTAGCTGTTTCTATTCTTGGTCCGTACATTTTTCCATACTTTTTTCTTCTTCTTGCTTTCAGCATCTCACCTGGCTACCTTTAGCACTTTTCAGACTCTCAGGTTAGCGGCCTTCCAGGGCACGCCCAGCCAACACCCAACCAAAACCACACGCACCAGAACAATAGAACAACGTGGCACCTTCCCCCGTACTTGATGCCTTCATGTTTCATGGCAGTGGATACCCAGCCTGGGGCTGACCAATGGAATCTCTGCTGGCTCTGAGCCACTGTAAATTGTACATCAGCGCCGTTACGCATGAGACTCGTTCTGTGTGTTGTGACCAAGTTGAAACTGTACTGTCATTCTGTAACAAAACAAACAAACTCCCTTGATTTTTGAGAAATTTTGTGGATGGTATTTAAGAGGGTGCTGGTGTGTGTGTGTGTGGGGGACGGGGGTTAGCATTAGATTTTACATGGGACAAACTGGACAGAAGAGAACCAGCAGGGCTTAGAAAGACTTTCAATGGGGGGCGCTTCCTCCTGGCTAATCAGATCAGACAGCAGGAGTGCTCTCTCTCTAGAGCTGCTGACAGAATGGAACACTCAGTGGCGGGGGTTACAGTCATGGACAAAGTCTTGTTTAGTATGATGTCTAATGCCTATGTATATTCTGTGTACATGGAGATTCACAAATTAAGGATCGAAGTTAGTCTTTTCATATGTAGAGGGAAGCAGTAGAGTCTGCTTTTTTTGACTCATTACTGCTGTAAAACATGAAGTGTCTTTCTCTACTGATATATTTAAGATTATATTTCTGTAAATTTTAATGCGAGTAACATATTTTCATATTATTGTTGAAGTTTAAAGTTTAACGTGCTGAAGTGATGTTTAACATGTAATTAAACCCAGCGATGTATAAAATCTGTGTCTTTTTAACAAGACAGCGTGCTTTTGTTTGCACAAACCCTGTTTTTGTAGCACTGACACTTAAAGGCAGTGTTGTCTCTTCTAACAAACATATCTGTGCCAATAGCTATGCTGGAATATGAATAATTTACTCAACAGAAAGTTATAGAATACATAAAATGATCTATTTATGCCTTGTGCTCCGAGATGTTAGCGCGTTTGTGTGATTTGAAATGTGCTTCCAGTCCGGCGTGCGTGACGTGTAACACTCACAACCCAGGTCTGTGTGAGAGCTTTGTTGGTTATCTACGACCTTCACTTGTCCAGCCGATGTTCGCTGTATGGCTTTTAATACGACGGTTAAACTGAGAAACAGAAACCCTATATATACAGAAACACTGGAGGAATGTCCTTATAGGAAAGATCAGAGAGCCATGCAGCACAAAACCTGCCAGTGTTTCAATCGTTGAAGATCGTCTGGACTGGACGATATACATTCGGACCATTGGTTCCCTGAGAAGTCCAGGAAGGTTTAAATGGCCTGTTGAGATGTGGTAGACTGGCGTCTGCTCCACGCTGGAATGCGTCTGTGTAGCTGCAGAAGGGGATGGGTTCGGCCGGGCGGGCGGGGCAGCTCAGTGTCGCACCTGCGGAGCCTCCAGCCTCGACCCGGGCCGCTTCACGCTCCAAGCGGACTGGATCCGGGGGCCAAATCGCCAGACCCAAGATGGAGGCGATAGAGAGGTGCTCACACGGACAAAAGTGCCTTTATTGGCAGGGAAAGAAGCAGCCCCCTGTTTTCAAAGAAATGAAATCACCCTTGATCCGACAGCTTTGTTGGAACAGGAGATAAGAGTTATTGCTTTTCCAGTCGAGGGTCGGCTCCGGTTCCTGGGATTGGCGGGCGCGGCCCGCAGGTAAGCCAGCACCTCTGACCCGCAGCCCCGGGACTGACAGGTAGCCGCGGCCAATTTTCTCCTTAATGAGAAAGAGTATCTTTCACCGCGAGAGGCGTACACGCACAACCGCACACACTCACGAACACACACACAGAACACGCACAAAGATGCTCATTCACGCAGGACTCCAGGAGATGCCTCTACGCGTTTCCCTTTTCTCAAAGGTTGAAAACGAGCTTTTTACCCTCTTAAGATGGAAAGCTTCTTGGGAGCAGTCAGACGGCGGGTGGGTGTAACGGCACCTGTTGGTCACCATCAACGCTGCACTGTGACGTTTGGCGAAAGAGTGGAAATATCCACCGTGTGGAGACACACTTTTATGTGACTGTGAAAGCTATTTACACAGAATTATAGCTACATGCTAGCAGAGGGTCATTGTTCCTGCACAGTGACGAGGATCCTCCACTGCTGGCTACGGGCGGCAGCTTTATTGAACCTTTTCAATTAAACACTTTTTATGTTTTTATTATGGGATAGAAAACCAAACAACAAAACTAAAGAACGCAGAGATATGGCTAAACACCGAATGGCGAACAATACTTGTGGAGACGTTTGTTTTGCAGCGGGGCACGTCTTCACCGTGTTCTCTGCGCCCGTAATTAAAGTCCCGGTTCAGCGGCGGGCTGATATTTGTGCCTGCGACACGGCGTCATGGCTGCGCTGATGGCTTTTGGCTCAAAGGGGCTGGTCCTGCAGAATTTGGCATCAGGGCCCGAGTTTCCGGGGGTACTGCGGTGTTTCGCGCTGTTGATACAGCACCTTCACACAAGCGGAGACTCATCCGCGGGAAGAAAGGGAGTCTTGTTGTTGTTGTCGGATTTATCAGAATATAAAGTGCGACCCACACATCAATCAGAGCCCTTTCATTTAGCAGGCGGAGATAAGCCCTCGGCCACCTCAGGGGCCTCACAGGCTGGCCAGTGTTGAAGAAACGGTGGGGAGCCTTGGTAATGGCACAACACCTGCGGAGAAAGGACACGCTCACTTCCCAGAATCCCTGACACGGCGTTTCCAGCGCACGGCCGTGCCGTTGCACAAACCCGGGTTTGTTAAATCTCAGACCCCCCCTCTCTCTCTCCCCCTCTCACTCCCTCTCTCTCTCTCCCCCTCTCTCTCTCTCTTTCTCTCTCTCTGTCTCTCTCTCTCTCTCCCCCTCTCACTCTCTCTCTCTCTTTCTCTCTCTTTCTCTCTCCCCCCCCTCTCTCTCTCTCTCTCTCCCCCTCTCTCTCTCTCTCTCTTTCTCTCTCTCTGTCTCTCTCTCTCCCCCTCTCA
>JAOVYW010054004.1:0-23580 GCA_025775045.1 Hiodon tergisus | reverse complement strand
TAAAGTAATCAGTGAGGAGCTGAGTAGATAGCGCAGCAGTTTCAATACTTTGTGGAAGATAGCCAACCTACAGGTGATTTGGTCCTGGTTCTTGGTTCTTGATGCCAGGACTTCACCGGAGATGATACCACTTTTCAGACTGACCTCATCTTAACCCCAGCAGGAATAAAGAAATACAGCATAAAAAATCTAAAATATAGTGAGATTCATGGGAAGGTAATATAGCCATGAAGGCGAGAGAAGTTAAACAGAAGAAAGCTTTTTGCATCTGAAGATTCTATGGCCAAATACCACCATCTATCTCAGCACCCAAAATGGCTTAAGGACAAAATCTAACAGATTGGTTTTTAATCTGGTTTTAATTATTCAGATTGAGTCTGATTCTCAGACAAAAATTGACTGTTCCACTCTTGGGACATTCAAATAGCCAGACTCTTGACTGGGTGTATTTGTTTTGCTTCAGCTAAGATCCTAGCAGCGGCATTTTGCACAAGTCATTACCGTTTTGTCCTTACAATAGTCTAGACTACAGGTCAGAAAAAGCATGAAACGTTTTTCTGCATTCTTTATGAAGAGAAAATGCAAGTTTTTGGTAATAGTTCTAAAATGAAAAATGCACCTCTTGTTATATTTTAATATTTTAGTCAAATGAGAGATTGGGTCTGTTGTTACTGCAATGTCTCTGATAAGTATAGCCATTAAAACTCATATAATTAGTTAGGCTTTTATGAGATTTTTAGGGTCTTGTGCTATAATTTCAATTTCCCCAGAATTGTATAGCCGTGTTTGACAATCAATATTATTGGCTGCATTGTACAAAGTGGCGAGGTCAGGTGGGTTGGCAGGCAACATGGTAGCGTTGGTGTTCACTTCTGTGAACAGGACAGGATGGTTGAGTTACAGAAATCATCACAACCTACTTTCACTGCCGTTGATAGCTTTTTTCAAATACAGTGCCTTGCATAAATATTCACCCCCATTGGACGTTTTCACATTTTGAAGTGTTACAACTTGAAATTAAATTGGGAAATTTGTTTTGCACAACATACCTAACACACTGAAGCTACTACATATTTTTTTTATTGTGACACAAAAGTTAATTACAAGGAAAAAACAGACATTAGAAAATTATAGAGGTATTCATCCCAGTCAATACAGTGAACCCTTTGTAGAACTACCTTTAACTGTAATTACAGCTGTGAGTTGGGGTAAGTCTGTGCCAGTTTTGCATATTTGGATCCTGTTATTTTTTACCATTTTTCTGTCAGGTTGGATGGGGACCATTGGTGAACCGCAATTTCCAGGTCTTTCTACAGATTCTCAGTCAGATTGAGGCCTGGGCTATTACTGGACTATTATAAGACATTCAGGATCTTGGTTTTTAACCACTCCAGTGTAGATTTGGCTGTGTGTTTAGGGCCATTATCCTGCTGGAAGATGAACCTCCACCCCAATCTCGGGTGTCTTACTTACTGAAACAGGCTTTCCTCTAGAATTGCCCTGTATTTGGCTCCATCCATCTTGCTCTCTAGCCTGACCAGTCCTTGCCGCTGAAAGGCAAGGTGATACTACCACCTCCACGCTTCACTGTGGGGATGGTGTTCTCAAGGTGATACTACTTCCTCCTTTTTTTTATAACCCAACCCTGATTGGTGTTTCTCCAGAACTTTATTCCGGACTTGTTTGATAGCCCCTTGGTCTTTGTCATGCTGTTTGTTTAGATATTATCTCTGACAACTCTGGGACCTTTTATTTAGGGGTTTCATGAATACTTATGTACCCAACAAATTTCAGTTTTTTCCTTTTGTGTCACAATAAGAAATTTTTTGTACCTTCAAACTGTTAGGTATTTTGTGTAAAACAAATCGTAAAAATCCTTAATTAAATTAAATTAAATTCCAAGTTTTACCACAACAAAATGTGGAAACGCCCAAAGTGGGTGAATACCTATGCATGGCTGCTTATTTAATTTTCTGCTCAGAACATTTTGACATAGAATTGAATCATGATTGGGTTTTCATTGTTTGTAGCTGATAGATTGAAGCCCAGAGTTTAGTCATTAGGGTAATATGTATGCAGTGATAATGCCTGGGGAATCCTGAAGGTCTGCACTGTGCACCACTGGTGTATTTTTGTATATTTTCTATTAAAGGCCTGCCAAAATTAGACATTATTGGATAGGGAATGCCTCCCGAGCGGCTGAGTTTGTAAGAGGCTCGCAGAGCGCAGACTGAGCCCAAGAGCTAGATTTTTGTCGGTCAGAATCCAGCTTGTGTCATTAGCTGATTGTGACCAGGAGAACACAGCCGCAGCGCACGATTGGCACAGCGCTGCCTGGGCTGGGTTGGATGAAATTGGCAGGGCTTCTCTCAGCTTATCGCTAACGAGTGTCTCCAACCTGCAGGCTTGCAGTATTGTCAGGGACGTGCATCTCTTCCAATCCATGCAGAACCTCTTGTCGGACTGTGTAGCCTGCAGGGTGGAAAAGACAGGTGGCTCGAAGGCAACTAGTATTTGAGGAGCTTGCTCGAACTTCTCAACCTGCTCACGTGTGGTGATGAGACTCATAGCGATGAGCCGAGGAGCAAGTAACACAATTTGAGATTCCAAATTTTATAGAGAAATTAATATAATGAATATAATAATGAATATAATAAAATTTATATTACAAGACATGTTGGAATATACTGAGCGGGCACTTAATTTGATACACTGGCTTAACAGTGAGTTGCTCCCCCTTTTGACCTTAATACAGCCTGAATTTGTTGGGGCATGGCCTCATTAAGGTGTCTAAAGCATGCCACAGGGACAGTGGCCCATGTCGACTCCATTGCTTCACATAGTTGAAAATTGGCTGGTGATGAAGCTCTACTCTGAATAGCCTGTTCCATCTCATCCCACAGATGGTCGATTGAATTGAAATCTGGTGATTGGGGAATCCACTTTCTTGTTCCAGGACAATCCTAGCCTTGTGGGATGGATCATTATCTTGCTGAAAAAACTCATTCTCAGATTGATACACTGTGGCCAAGAATGGATGCACCATGAAGGGATCATGTGGCTTTCAAATGTTGTAACACTCATATCAAGGGGCCCAATGAAACAATATGCCATGTACACACACTTAAATGTGCATAGATGTGCACACTTATTGCATAGAGAATTAAGTGTTTCCGCACTTTCTGGACACGTTGATGAGCATTCTGTGCCATGCAGTGTGTGAAGAGAAAAAAATCATTTCCCCTGAACCATGCGGCAAGAATGGATCGTGCCTCACTTCTTTTCATTTTGTTTCTTCCTTGTAGCCGTGCTTGAAATGCTGTCTGCACTAACGTTCAAAGAAAAACCTATACAGTCATTTCCACAGTGGAAAACATGGTTCACTCAGCAATCACCGTTGCTAATTTGTATAACTAGTGTACTGTTCATTTCCTAGTTACATGGCAATGCATAACATTACGGTCTAATGAGCTAATTTACAATTGTCTTCGGTATAGGCAAGAAGGCATTTCTCAACTCTGCTTTGACAAATCAAAATGAGATGTTATGGGGAAGAATTATTGACATTCTGTAGTGATGAAATATGCAAAGTGCATGTACAATTTTTGATTATTCAAAAATAACATAAAAGCAAATTTTCACTAGTATTTATTTAACAAAACTAACACGTGAACATGTGGTACGTGTATGCTTTCATTGTCTAAAATGATCAAGAAAAATTAACTACTATAAAAGTAGTTTTGGTAAATTACAAAAATCATTGAATGGAATGACTTTCTAATATATTTCTTAGAGGTATTATTTGGCTTACAGGGACAAGCATGTTGTGGGACAAGCTGAGTTTTGGAAGTTAGACTAAACGAATGAATTAGATTTCTCTATTAAAGTTATGACGTCTCCATTGATGTATTTTAATTTCAGGTTATTCATGTTTATTTGAGTCGGTAGGGCTTCCATCTAAATGTTGGTTTTGCTGACAAACTTTCTCATAGGTAATTTCTATATCAATGTATTGACAGTGTGAGCTTTGTAATATTCCTCTGCTGGTTGTTTTTTTCTTTCACTGTTAGCTCTTTGCTGAAAATATTTACTTCTGATTCTTTAATCAGTGCTTCCTTTGTGTAATCGGTTACGGAATTTTTCATTATTCGGTTTTTTTTGTATACCCTTTGGTATTTCAGAAGCATGTGCATTAGCCAGGGATGTGATCGGCAAAATTCAATAGACTGAACAGAAAAGTGCCCTTGGTTACCCCGCTGGGAAAAAAATGATCTTTTCATCAAATAACTTTGTGTCATTATAAAGTGCACTTTAAAAAAATAATTGACCATATGTGACCTTCCCCCCGTAGACAGCGTCTTGCACACAAACTGGTGCATCATTGTTTGCAAAGTTATTTGACAATGAATCAACATTGCCAGCATTCAAGGTGCTCGGAGGACACAGTGTGCGTGAGTGTGCATTTTTTTTGTACCTGTGTGTGAGCAGTTTCATGCTCTTTAT
The DNA here is from genome assembly GCA_025775045.1 of Hiodon tergisus. Classification (NCBI taxonomy): domain Eukaryota; kingdom Metazoa; phylum Chordata; class Actinopteri; order Hiodontiformes; family Hiodontidae; genus Hiodon; species Hiodon tergisus. The sequence continues at coordinate 19,077 of JAOVYW010054004.1, read as the reverse complement.
ATAGTCCACCATGAGGTCATTTGCCATTTGTAGGAGAGTATCATTTAAAAAAAAAAATATTCAGAGAAGGAAAACATTCACCAGAATAAAGTGAAGAGACCGAGACACACTGTTGAGTTTCTCTTTTAGCCTTTTAAATGGGTTACTAGTTTAACTTATTTTGAGAGTTTATTGTGGCCCAAGTAAATCTCACTTCATGCCGTTTATGCTTTTCAGACTGTGAGAATGTCCCCTGTATTGTTTGTTTGGTGGGGTCTTTGCTGTCAAATTTCCAGATGCCGTTCCCACAATATGCCCCAAAGAGGATATGGATGTTGATGTAATATTTGAAATAAACTCATGGGAAAGCTGTAACCACCATGGACATCCTATCTGAGACGCTGAACAACACTTGGCCTTAAAGCCTTCCCCCACTTACTCTGATAAAGCACATTCAGTCGTGTACATCGTAAGTGAAGTGAGTGATTCAGCATTGGTAAATTAATTACAGTACACTCCCTATAAGATTATTTTTTTTAAATTAGATCTCATAATGCAGTTACATTGTGAGACGACCCATATGTATTCCCCTATAGATTTCCAGCGGTTGGCCTGCTGCTTGAGGCTCTGACGAAGCGTCGGTCTGTACATTTGGTGACGCAAACCGGCAGATGCTGCGTTGGTAGCGTGACGCTGGCAGATGGATCTTTATTACAGTAGGACTACAGAATATTAAACAATGATTACACAGCTGCCAAAGCATATACAAATATATACGTAGCTTGGTACATAACCCTTTATATTTGTGATACATCTGTGGATAGGGAATCTGTGTTCCACACCTATAAGACCGGCTGGGCTGATAGTCCTCGGCTGAGTAATTGGTACATCCGGAGGCAATGGTTCAATCAGCCACAGTATAAAAAGCTGCAGGATTGTCAGGGGTTGTATCTGAGGGGAACCTGAGGTACATGTGTTTAGGGCTGGTCTGGAGCCGAACTTCAGGAGTGCGTGAGTGTTTTTGGAGTATTTTGACTTATTTTTTGGTAGAGGAACCTGATTGGTGGATTGACCCTTTATGAGTACTTGTTTTAGCTACTGACCTTTGTAACTTTCGACCCTGCCGTTTAAACGGACCCCTTTTCCCTTTATATACTTCTGCCTGATATATTAAAAGAAAGTGCTTTCTGTTAAAAACTAAGATCCTAAGGACGCACCCTACACCCAGGGGCTTGTTACAATATAAATGAACTTTGAGTAGCAAGCAGGTATTATTTTCTGGTTTTCTGGTGTGATTAACAGCCCTGATAGCTAATAAGGCTCCCTTACGTGCTTTTGAAAGTGATATTTTGTATTGGACTGGTTGCTGTGTCTCTGAGCACCACCCTAATCCTGGTTCTTTAGCAAATATTCTGCTGTACAAATTAATAAAACACATAAGCTGCTCTGGCTAATAGCACCAAGTTTGGACCTGTTTGTTCATATATGCAAAAGTTGGCAAATTGATGCCTTTCTGGATGCGTGTGTGAACTGCTGGTGATCTAGTTGTCTTCATTGAAGACCAATGAATCCCCAACTTTGTTGTAGCCTGTTGGAGGTGAAAGAATTTCAGTTAGAAACAAGCAAATCCCTAGACCTGTCGTAGTCTGCCAAAGTTCCAATGCATCTCCTGAGCTTCCAAAACTTATTTTCCTTGTGTTTGGGTCCATTATCTTATTGGGTTAGGGGAGTTGACCTAGTTTAATTGGATTGCACGTCATTAGCTGAAGGCAGAACATTTATTTTAAAGTGTGCATTCATTCAGAAAACAAAACCACCATTGTCTTGTGTACGCTCAAGATCATCACAAGGATTCAAACCAGCAGAAAATGGGAAGAATGTGAAGTCAACCAGGAACACAGAACGGTGTACATACACTAATTGTGAGCACTATGAGCTTGGTATAATTTCTTTCTGAATATTGCCTGCCAGCATATTGTCATGTTTCAGTAAAACATATATGGTTCAATATTATATAAAATAAAATAATATATTTAAATATGTATGATGTATATTTAATGCACATATATATATTCTATATTGTAAAATATATTTCCACCCATAGTTTGAATTATCAGGAAATAAAATTTTAAAAGAAAATTTAGTACATGCAAATCAAAATAGAAAAATAAGAATTTCACAATCAACCATTTTTTGTTTGGAAAAACTCTTGGGCATCTTTTGGCTATACCATATTTTTTATTTATACACCCTGTGCTTTAGCTGGGAACTCTGAGAGTAGGGATATTGTGAGATATTGATGACAAGGAATTGTGTTTTGTACCACTTCACCTTGCTTATAACCGTTTATCTGGGATGGTATATCCCCCTGCCAGCAAATCTTTTGGCGATCTCTTTATAAATGGCTGCATTGCGCACAGTACCATTATCTGTGTCTGGATTTCTTCTTCGGCTTGTATACAGAGCAACATCTTAATCTTGCTGTCTGTCCATTGCACTTCCGTTCTTTGTCCTTCCATTCCTTTCCATTTATCTCAAAACACGTTGCTAGTAGGCAAAGAGTGTGGTCTGTGCCAATTGCCGGTTTAGCATTACGGCTGCCTTTCATATTAAGCCACAGCCAGTAGTCGTAGTCACCACAAGGTCAGTAGGTGGAAATAAAAGTACAGGCTTTGTTACCGCCAATACCCTTTGGATACCTGTCAGATATAAAGTGTATATAATAGTGGCGTAAAACGATCTTGGTACAATAGGAGTATATGACACAATGGAGGAAGCAGGGCCCTCAACACTGTGCGACAGGCTGTCTGTGAAACTCTTGTGTCTGGTTTTGCTCTGGCCTCGTTCAGATCTACAGGAATGAGTAATTTGCCAAGGCTGAGCAATTTTTAAACACCCAATCTCTCCACAGCCAATTTTAAAATGCTCGCCTGTCATCAGTATACGCACAAGTACCTTTCCTCTGCTCTCTGGGATCCAAGCCGCTCATTTCATGATACAAGCCACTCTTTTTATGCAAGAGGTTTGTTACTGAAGAACATGGATGTCTTTCTTAGAGGCACCTGTCTGAATAGGCCTATTGCATTAATGTGTTTATTTGACTGGACAGCTTTTTAAAACATTCCCCAAAACAGTTGTTGCAGTATTTATATGATGAATATAATCAAGCGGAGATAATATAAATCTTATTATGATTAAATCAAAGACTTCAGTACTGTGCAAAAGTTTTAAGCACATGTAAAAAAAAGTCTGTAAAGCAAAGATGCTTTCAAAAATATAAATATAAAATAAATTCTATAAAGGGCAGTAAACAGTAAAAACAAAAAAAGTAATAAATAAATAAGAATAATCAATATTTAATGTGAGCACCCTTTGCCTTTAAAACTAAATCAGTTCTCTTGGGTATACTGTTGTGCAGTTTTATTAGACAATCGGCAGGTAGATTGTTCCAAGCATCTTGGAGAACTTGCCACAGTACTTCTACAGACTTTGGCTGTCTGCCTTGCTTCTGTCTGTCCAGCTAATCGCAGACAGCATCGATGATGTTGAGATCAGGGCTCTGTGGAGAACATACAATCTGTGGCAGAATTCCTTGTTCTTCTTTCAGAAAAATGAATGTTTGGACATCTAAAAAAATAGACTTTTGCACAGTACTTTTTTATGTAAAAAAAAAAAGAGATATATATATATATATATATATAATTATTCTCTGCTATTGTGTTTTCCCCACGATCTGAATGCCATCTTCACTGAAACATTGTTGTCTTTTTCTTTCCCATCCTGTGTTCCTGCCTGCCTTATTGGTCATAGTTCCTGTGGTGGATCCAGAATGAAATTAGCCTGTCTTTAAGAGTATCCACTAATTAAATTACCACTTCCGTTGCCGTTCATGCTGAAGCCATTAAGCAATTAAATCACATTGGAGACAAACTCTGTTATTTTCATATACACTAATTAGAGCTACACTGAAGGGATTTCAATATGTTTTGAACGATAAGTAAAAAAAAATGGATTTAGTATGCAACCTTGTTGTCAAAGTTGTCAAATATTTGCACATTGTGAGCAATATTTCTGCTTACTTACAAACAGCACACTCTAATGCTCTCTGCTGTAAACAGGTCTCATCCTTCCATTGTAGTTAGGTTGGGTTGGTCACTTTAGAAGATCAAATTAGCAAAACTCCTGTACCATGAAAGTCTTTCAGTTCTTCTCTCCCTGCTGTGGGTCTCTCTAAGTTTCAGATTTGCACATCAGAGATGCAACTCAGAATTACTGGCAGTAAAGCCCAAGTCAGTTTACTTTGCAACTACCTGCAGTACCACTTTCGGAAGACTGCTGGTCTACCAGTCAGGGAATTTGGACAAGTATCTCTAGCCCATTTGAACAAGAATAGCATTTTCTGAGGATGAGTATTAGGTCTGGATGTGTAGTTTAATGCTTTTGTGTTCCTCAGCCTAGATCTATTTTAGCTTCAACAAGGTGTAGAGTAAGCCCAGACACAGGCAGCCAACTGGATGATCCAGTCTGTTACAGTTTTATTTTCTTATATAATAATTAACACACTGGAGCTGAAATTTTTACCCTGAGTTTTCAAAAGCTTTTGTTCTTTGGTTAGCAACATGGACTATTTCAGCCAGAGGTGAACTTTCTAATGCTGGAGAACTTTGGAGTTACATTGTGCCGAGAGAGAAGTATAGGGAGAGTTAGAATAATGAGCTCAAATATTTATGGTAAATATTTATATATTTATATTTATATAGAGAGAGAGAGTATAAGATGACTGCGGGACATTTCTGTTCTGCTTTATTCACCTTAAAATGACTGTAAACAACACATGCATAAAGGGTTTGTTCATTTGAAAATCCCATGTAATGCAAGCGAACATGAATACTTATTTGTTAAGCTCCCTTTGTTGATTAGCTCAATTATAATTGGCTAAAGAATTGCATTTTTGTGGCTTTTAGGCTGGGACCAAGTCAAACATTCGACAATCCGTATAAAAATCGTATTTCTTCTACTCATGAAAAGAACACTGGAAGGCACTGGAAGAAAGTCACACGATTGTGGGAAAGCACTTAATGATCATCAATTCCCAGTGTAGAAAAAGGGATGCTGAACTATATGAAATGTTAAACACTATTCAGCCTATAGTGGTATGCTCCAGTTAGTGCAGGAAGCATGTGCTATTTATTTTGCGTCAAGTGATTGATTTCTTGATGCAAATAAGCTCGAGCCATAATTTTCACTTGCACAGAAACCAGCTTGAAGCATTGTATTGCTGTGGTTGCTGTAGTAAACTATGAACTAAATCTGTGTTTGAATATACAGACCCGTGGATCTTGGAAAAGTGTTAACGACTCATTTCCTCTATTCCTGTAGGATTGAAAAAACGTACCAGGAAGGCCTTCGGGATACGGAAGAAAGAAAAGGATACTGATTCTACGTAAGTTCACTATACATATAGAACGACCTCTTTGCGTCATAATGTTTAAAAAGAATATTAAGCTTTATCCGTTAACAACACAATCAACAGTGGTTAAATATAAAATCAAATAAAAACGCATCCAAAATGTTAGAGTAGGCACACAGCTGTATGCAACTTTGTTATGCCATAATGGAGATCAGTCACAAACGTCGTATTAGTCATTTACAGCCTGTATTCTCGTTTTGTAAAATTCGGGAAAGCGACTGTTTTACTAATAATAAACACTGAACAGGCTTGGAGAAATCATCTTGACAAATTCTCAGAGAATGGTTGTGTCCTTTTCCCTCAAAGGTCAGAAACTTAATGATAAACCAAACCAAATAACATGATAATATTGTTTTGGTAATATGGATAGGGTTTATTGATTTGATAATGTGTTGTTTTCTTTTATATGATGCCTGTTTATTTTCCAGTTCTATTATGACGGCATCAGTTTGATTGGCACATAATAGCCGATTGCTTTTGAGAAAGAGAAGGCTGTTAGCCTTTTTCATGTCTTTATTCCTCTTGTAAGTTTCTCTTGTAACAGAAACCTTTTATATTAAACAAAATTGTTAACATTTGAAATGTATTTAAATTTCTCTCTTTGTATTTCAGGGGGTCTCCAGACAGAGATGGGAGTGTAAGTATTACGTGAGAATTAACAAATCAGTTAGTGCAAATTATCCTTTAATTGCCAATTATCACTTCCTAAATCTTGTGACATTCCATTCCTTTCAGATTTTCTAAGCTTTATTTAATTCTGTATGATTGCTTAAATGACATCTAAACGACATAAATTAACTGATCTTTAAATCAAATTATTGTCCAATCTTCCAATATTGCCCCATAGTTCCATTATTAAAAAAATATATATATATATATTTTTTTTTTTGTGCTTTGCCATTTATTATGTTTGTGGTATCATTCCCATGTTTCCATGTCTTACTTGTCATATGCAGAATAAACCTTTTAAGTAAATAGGTGTGCAGACTCTGTAAGTGGATAACCAAGTTGTATTTTCATCTTCTGTGTCATGGACCATCACCAACCAGGAACCCCAAGAGACTGAATCGGTACTAAAATAATTTGAGATACCCTGCATTGTAGCATATACACCCCTGCTTGTTAGGAAATGTAGTTTTCCCTTAGTTGTTGCTTTGTAGCATTGTAGTGGCTAAAACACTTCTTTGTAGTGCCTGTTGAATTTCCAGCAGTTTTATTTTGACCAGCTGGTTGATTGCTCTATACTGTTCCACTCCAGTCACAAAAGAAGAGCAACGGGGCTCCGAATGGCTTCTATGGAGAGATTGACTGGGAACGATATGTAAGTAACAGCTCCCCATGTCCTAATCAATACTATTTATATACTTTGCAACAATATCTCCTTGATTGTTGAGTATTTCCTTGATTTTGAGTGTTATTGTATTTTCTATATATAAAAAGGAATATATAAAAAACCTCAAAAACTTGTAAATTTTATTTGAATTTCAACGATTTATTATATCACATTAAACATGCTGAAATAAATAAAGGTGTTTTTGGAAGAATGTTTTCAAAACAGTAATCAGTATACTGCAGTTTTTCGATACGTTATATATATTTAGGCCTCTGTATCTGGTATTGACTGTTGATTCCTATTTTGTTACAGAACTCCCCTGAGTTGGACGAAGAAGGTTACAGTGTTAGACCAGATGAAGATGAGGAAGATATCCTTCAAAGGCACAATAAAATGGCTGTAGATGCCCCACACCACACTTGCTTGGTTTCTAAAGCCCCACCTCCCTATTTGCTTTACTTCACTCAGGCCTAATCAATAGACCATTATTTGATGTTTCCACAGTTTGTTCAGTAGGAGAGATATCCATTTCAGTCACAGTGGAATGTGAGCTGTAGTCAGGTAGACTGAGGCTGAAGCCTCTGAAGTCATTAAACTTGCTTAGCACTAAGGGTTTTGAGTGAAAAAGTCTTGGTGGCCGTGTGGTATTCAAGGATGGTCCTCTGAATCTGTGGATGATGGAACCATTGCTGCATTGCTCAAGCTTAAGTAATATAAATACATTTAATAAATTCATAAATATGAGATTGTTATTGTCCTTGACCTCGAGTTTTACCCGCCCCCAAAGCCAAGGCTGCCTTTTTCTCATCTAGCGAGTCAGAAGAGGAGGAAGAACACCGGAAAAAGTTCAAAATCAAGATCAAACCTTTACCTAAAGACAGCTCGAATTTTACAGCACCCTCGGTCGATGAACTTAAAGCCTCGATTGGCAACATAGCACTGTCTCCCTCCCCATTGGTGAGTTTCCACTCATGAGTCAATGCAATGCTTTATCTCCTCATTCATTTTGATTTTTGTCGAAAGCTGGCAGGTTTTTCCCGTGTTTTATTTTCTGTTCATTATTTGAATTCAATATTTGATCCACTCACATGTAATGTAGTGACGATTATATTTCAGAATGGCTGAATATTTTTGTGTTTTCGATTCTGTTCTGTCTTTAAAGCAAAAAGAACTATACAATAAGGCATAGCCTTAATGTGGATGTGATTCACAAAAGCCTTGTTTCTGTGTTGAAACCAGTGCATGCCTGAGTGTCTGTTGACGGAGGATGGAAGAGAAACAGAGTAGCCCACATAATGTGCCTGAACAAGATGAGTTTAAACTGTTATGTAATGCGATGGGGCTTTAAGCCTGGATGATTCACGCGTTTATTGGTCAGCGCAGGGCTGCACGACTATCCTACCACTCAAGCTCTTCAAAACCCAATATCAGAATTTAAAATTTCTGGGCCGCTACCAAACCAAACAGAAGGGCTTTTAAACGAAGCACGTGAGCACACAGTTTCAGAAAGTCAGCGCACATGCTCCTGCTCCAAAGCTGTTTACTCTGTCACGTGATCTATCCCTTCCCTGCATGGGTGTTAAATTGACCAAACTTCATCTGTTTTACGCGCATCCATCCGTCTCTCCCTTTTACTCGGGTAACAGTCCCAGTCTCAGGTGCTACCACTTTAATATCAACCTGTTTCATGCTCTATCCCAGCCCTTTAACCTGCCGTACTTCAGCTTCTCCACAACAGCCTCCTCCTCACTCCACTCCGCCAGCCAACCATGCCCCCTCAATGTTGTCTGTTTGACCTCAGCTCCCTCTTCAAATGCTCCGCCCTCTTCTCCTTCCTGCCACTACACTGGCTCCTCCCTCCCCGCCACTACACTGGCTCCTCCCTCCCCCATCACCAGCCAGCTCCCTTCTTTTAAATGAAGAATTCTGCAAACTGAGCAGAAATTAGCCCTTTAAAGCGCTGCAGAGCAGAGCAGAACGTTTTCAGGAGCCATGAATGTGCTGGTCAAGGACGAGACAATTTAATGTTGTTTGAGCAATTGTCTGTAAAATGAAGCAGAAGACTTGTGTCCTTCTCCCTGTTTTCTGTTTGTTCCAGGAGGTGGTCTCTATCTTATATAGCATCAAATTTTTTGTAACGGTCAATGACCTTATGTAAAGATATACTATAATCGGTGTGGCTGATTCTCATATTAGGGATAATAAAACACTGATGGGATAAAAATGATATGGGAAACTTATTTGTATTTGTGGATAACTTGGTCTGCATTCAGATTTTGAACAAGAGCCAGCTGTGATCGTATTATTCATGCTCTTACATTCAATTTGCAAAAGGTGAAGTTTCTAACTTGGCATTCTCTGCATGAATTATACATGAGTCACATGTCTGCCCCACTCCATGGAAACGTATCCTTACTAAGGGTTACCATGGTGATGGGTTGACTATGAAATCTTTTGGAAGTAGAGAGTGAGATCAAAGGTTAACAGGCTTCTAACCTGAACAAAAGTGGGCCTTTCCTCTTTCCATGGGCTCTGTGTTAAATTGTTCATTGAATCCTTTTGGAGCATGTCCTATTCAACATAGTAGCTTACTATCTCAATTACAAATTCTGTCCACAGTCAGATAATGTTTTATTATGGGAATAGGCACTAGGAAGTTTAACTATTATGGAAAATCTGGAGCCAAAAATACGGATGAAAGACATTGATATTAGACTGTCCCTGAAATACATATGTAGAAGTGTGTAGCCTATATTAAATCATCTCAACACATCTCATCCCAACATTAAGATGACAGTGATTCCAACGCTAAAGTACTTTCTGTTTTAAGTTCCGTTTATTCTATCCTTATGTCCCAATTGGGAATACTGTACTTGTCATAAATATTTATATTCTGTTATGTTTTGAGAGCCCCAAGTTGACATGGTATCTACTCTCTTCCTAAATCTCTCTTATTCTGGCCAAATTAGAGGAGTAGTCCGGTAAGCTTTTCCTTTCCTGCATGATTCTCTACCTGCTACATGTTTGCATGTGAGCATTTTCTTGCATGTGTGCACTTTCTACTTCTTACTGCATGTTGTTGGAATAAATACTGATCTCAAGGCTGTTTTATTTGACCATTTAAAAAAATACAATAGTTGCATTAGCAGAAAGGCAGAACCTTCAGTGGAAATATAGAATGTACGCCGGAATTAAAACAATTTACTGTTGGCAGTATTTTGTCACCTAATCTTTGAGCCAAGCCGGTTTATTAAAGAACTAGGAAACGTGGTTATATCCCTGAGAGGAAAAGGTGGTTTGGTGATTTTAAGATAGCAATGACATTGTTGAGTGGTAACAGAAACATTTCACCTGCAAAGAAGAAGAAGTTAGTACAGATACAGATCCGTGTTAATAATAAGGAACCATTTCCTACCCTTCTCCACTATATTGGGACAAATCAACCAGAGGAGTGATGGCGGACTTGGTAGATCCACAGAACATAATAAAAATGCAGTACAGAGCTGTTGTGTCTGATGGGAAATGATGCATGTGTTTATCGTGCTTTTGTAAGACTGTGATCCCTCCAGTTCTTTCATTAGGTTTCATGCGTCTTGAACTTTGGTGTACCGAAGCCATCCTTTTATCCACTGTAGCTGAACAGAATTTAATTTAATTTAAATGCCTGTGTGAATGTTGTTCTGTGTGCATGAGCGTGTGTCTGTTCGGTGCGGATATTAATTTAGTTCTAGGTCTCTAAATCTGATTTTGACTGAGAAAAGAATAGCTGCATTTTGTTAATGTTATCCTGTTGCATTATGAATGGAGCAATGCCTGTAACTGAGCCATTAAACCCTTCCCCAGCGTGCCTAGTGCAACAAGAATAGACTTGCATTAGTAAGCTGGGGTCATTTCAGTCCATGGACTTGAGTCTGTGAGTTTTGTTTAGGTAGGGAAGTATGGATAAAGTCCTGATTGTGTTATCTACATAATCAGGACAGTGTTTCGCAGATCACGTCAAACTGGGGGTCGTGAGACTGCAAACGGAGTATAGTGTTAAGTAATAGCCTGTGTCGTTTGTCGTTCTGAGGTTTTAGATTCCGCACTAGAAATAAACCCATGGTACATTGCCCTACTCTAATCACTTAAAATTAATTTCTTGGTAAAGGAGCTTGTGAAAGTCCTTAGTTCTGGACCTGATCCAGGCACAGCTGGGGGGGGGTTGAGGGAGAACAGCAGCGGAAACGTGACAGAGCCAGACTTCTCGATGACTAACTCTGCAGAAATGGCTCTGATGATGACCACTTCATCACATGACTTTAATTCTCTTTGCTGTTCTGTTTCTCTTTCCAAACGACAGTATTGCAAAGGGACAATCTATGGTGCTTTACAAGTGGTCACTGTTTTGCTGAACATTATAGTCTGTTTGTTTACTGATTTGTCACTCTCTGACCAGGTGTCTCTTCTCTCTTCCTTTTTGCTGGTCACAGAGACGTAGCCCGGTAAGTTGAGTGCTCTGGACTGTAAAATGACCCATAATGAATACTTTCCCGTGTTTCCAAGCTGGTTTTTAGAGCAGCGGGAGGAGGTTAAAGTGAAAGATCAAGGGGGAAGACGTGATGATGTAGAGTCTCAAGTGTCCCCCTTGGTGTTGATTCTCAGATCCTGCAGTGGGTAAAGCCAAGCGTTGACCTCTTACTTCAGCCAAAACCCAATGTGCTCCTGTACCATCCATTGAGAGGAGAGACAAGCGCAATGCTATTACCTCTAAATTAGAAAACTGAGGTCTTTTCGATATATATAGACATCAAACTTGACTTTTTAGTTTACTGTGGGCTTTTTAATGATTTCTTAATGCCTATACAGATTCTGTCTAACAAATTACCTTTTGCAACTTGAACTTTGCCGGTTATGTGCCTGCTTTCTGAAGTTGGAGTGCATACTAATTTTGTAGGTTTTTATTTTTGAAGAACATCATGTCATATCACTCAACCATTGGGTTTGGCACCCTTAATTAACATGTTGAGTTGGATGCAACGGGTTTACTGCACTTTGACTTTTTGATCCACACAATATTTTACTAAAATGAAATTAGTGATAGGTAAAAATATATTTACTGTTCCTTTACTATTTCCTTTTTTAAATTACAGGGCCTGATAAAAAGAAATATTTCCAGTAAGTATGAATATACTCTATCTGCCTAGATTACCATCCAGTATACCAATAGCTATGTTAGTCCTAACATTTAACAAAAGTTCCATTCTAAAGCCTGTATGCTTTGCATTAACTAGGATAAATTAAATGCTGTGTATTTTCTTTTCAGCTGAAGAGATTGCAAGGCCACGACGCTCGATACGTACAGTCACCCCCATACCTGCTCTTGTGCCCGAGCCCCCGAGGTCAGTGTTCATGCATCAGTGTCCACAAAGATGTGCATTGCTGTAGTAATCTTTCCACTAGCAAAGGAATGTGGCTGTTTCTTTGGCAAAGTTCCTTGCTTTTATTGTTAAGAGCACAAAGAGGATTTTAATCCATTTCAAAAGATGAAGTAAATATACCAGGGGCATTGTGAGCTGAAGCTAAGTAAAACATGCGAATGAAACAGCGAGAGACTGTGGACAGTCTGGGTGATCTGACAGACGAGATTGTGCTGTGAGCAGGACAGTATATTGGTTTAGGCATTTCAGCCTGGTGAAAAAGCCTGCGTGAGTAGCAAGCGCTAACTCTACTTTATCTCTGGTGTCCTAGCAGTGATAAAGGTTCAGTACCAGAGGACGCGACAGCCTTGTTTGGACCTCCTCTGGAAACAGCCTTTGAAGCAGAGAAAACAGAAGGTATCTTTCTTAAATCGACCAGGGCCAGCAGACAGGCAGATATGGATATCTGCTGGCATGTGTTTTTGTATAAACATGATTTATGACAGTGTGTCTTGGCGCTTGTTTTGCTATATTTCGCTGTGAATGTCTTTCTGTGTATCTGCTAGTGTAATAGGGTGTGTGGGAAGTCAGTGTAAAGTTGTTGTATTTAACTAAAGCCAAGCCAGGAATGGTTACCCTTTAAGCTGGTTTGACAGATAATCCCACGGCGACGTGTCAGGAACATTGTCAGGATAAGGTGTCTAATCTGTGCGTGATCATGATTAAAGAGGCAGAGCCAAGTAAGAGAGAATTTTCAAAAAGCTGCTGGCATTATTGTATCAAGGAGCACTGATTCAACCTTCAAGCATTTCTGTGAGGACATACTGTTCATGACATTGCGGTTCTTGTAAGGAAGTGAACTGGAGAGATCAGCTCTAATTCCTGGTTTATACTACATGACTGGAGAGACGCAGCTCAAGTAACACTTACTGATTGAGCTACAATTTCTCACCATAGATCGGGGATTGTAAACTGAGCACACAACACAGGATAGACTGGAGTGTGTATTTTCATTGCAGAATCATAGACATAATTTGGGAGTATCGGGCCATGGATATTGCTAACTTCATACCCTCTAAATTTCTACATGAGAACTTAAATTATATTATAACTCTACGAGTTAGTCAAAAATTCAAATATGCAATAAAGTAATCTACATTCCCTTTCAAATATAAAATATGAACCTTCTCAAATGGGTTATTTTCCTTTTAAGAACTATTCTGAGCAGTTAATGTCAAATCACACGAGAGAGGTTGAACCACAAACCATAACAGTTCCCTCTCATTTTCAGAGCTCCAAGTTAAGCAGAATGAGAGCTAATTTCAGTATCCCCCTCCTCTTGCTGTATAATTGTTTGAAAATCTTTTTAAAAACTCTCAAGGCTACATTACTGAATTCCTGGTTTGTCTCCGGCAAGAGATAGCCATGCTGTGAGCAGGGCTCTGCCACAACATGCACATTTTCATAAGCTGCCTGACTACTTTGGGTGCGGTATAATATCACTTTGGTGCCTGTACTGATGGGCTGGTCGTTACTATACACCCTCTAGGTCGTTTTTACGATCTGTGTGCCGTGATGCAAACTTATGAGTACTGCGTCTATTTTGGCACTTACCTCTTTAGCATTTCCTTGAGTTTCGTTGGAGTACACCAGCAATGCAAATTACTGTATCAAAGTTTTCAAAGCATATTCTTGCGTATTCTACCGCATGTTCTCGACACTTGTTGATGCAACTTCAACATTGGCTCGAGGAGTCCCACCACTTGGAGATGCACTCAGAAAGCTCAGATGTGCTCTTGATCCCACCAATATAACATCAGTTTCCACATCCTTGGCGTTTCGGCTGCAAATGGTTGTGGCAAGACATTCTGAAACATAAAAAAAAAAAAAACCGTGTACAAAATATGGCATATGACGTATAGAGTCTTAATTCTTGTATGACGTGCTCAAAGAGTCCTGATTCTTGTGTGTGTTGCCTGGGCCAAGAATCCTTTTGTGAACACTGCTGCAGGTTTCACAAGCGGGCGCTGCCAGTCCCTCATCTACGCCTCCCCTGCCTTGATAGGTCAGGTTTCGAACAGGATAGAGTGGACTGGTGACTTTCCAGTGACTGCTGAGCCTAATGTCAGCTGCATCAGAATCACATCCCTTAAGCCTCTCACCCTTTGCTGACCCGCAAGGTCAGGGTTTCCCCATGCTGCCTTTGAGCCCTCCCTTGGTGTTTGGCTAGGCGCTGTGACGAGATGTCAAGTAATCAGGACAGAAGTCTACAAATATGGTTGTGGCATGACAATTGCACAGAGTGTGCAGGGTGCAGGGTACTGAGGCTACAATCCTTCTTAGAGGAAATCAGAGGGACTGCGCTTGTCTGGACGGTCAGATGGGATCACCAGGTTGGTATGAGGTCACCCAGTTTCAAGCGCCTGGTTACCAGGATCCTGCTCTGGTCGTAGGAGTGTTTCCTCTCGCTCCGAGCAGTTGACCCAGCCAGAAGTAATTAACAAAGCCTCATGTCAAGTTCTGGACATCACAAAATGAAACTCTATCCTTGGCACATTAGTCTTCTTTGGGACAAGTTTGGGATGGTATGGAATAGTCTATTACCAGGAGATGATGGACTGCCCATGTTGGTTCTCAATAAAAATGCATTTATTCACTAGTGCACATTTAGCCTATGGGTCTCCCACTGGTGGTGTTGCTCCCGCTTTATCTGGCAGGTGTAGGTCAATGTTTTGCAAGCAGCACCAGTCTGGCTCCTGTGTGGCCCTCCTCAGTCAAACGCAGGCCATTCTGTGTCATTGGAATTCGTCCAGCCTACTGCTGTAGGTTTGGCCCCTGAACGGCTCGGCATGGGATGACCACTTGTCCAATGACTGTGATACTGCAGTTCTTGCTGGATTAGCTGAATGATGGCAATACACCTTCTACACTGAAGCTGTACTTGGCAGCAATCTCCACTTGTAACATTGAAGGTCAACTCAATCTCACCTGGAGACCATTTTAGGAAACATTGTTCCCCAGTGGAGGCTTAATGTCGTACTCCAGGACTTGAAAAGGGTAGGACTTGTGCCCTTTTCGTATGGAAGTTCAAAGGTTATCCTGCATCCTAACCTTACCTTTCTACTTAAGAGGGTGTCTTCAATCCATATGAACCAGTCTGCGGAATTGGAGTATTTCAGTCCATCACCTTTCTAAATGGACAGAGAGCGTCTCCTCATCATGTGAGAGCAAGAGGGTAATGTGAGGAGAGAACAGAGCTTTACGCCAGCCCTTTCAGATGTTCATCTGCTACAGATCCCAGTTGCAAGGCCTGGGCCTATCCAAACAAAGATGTCCCAGTGGCTCATTAAACGTTGTGGAAGCAAATCACTCTCACGTGATTTGGCATAATGAAGCTGAATATAAATTAACCCATTAGTTATGGTTAATATTTCTATTTCAAGGTACTCTATTTTTCACTCTCACAGCGGAGCACCCCTCCTCCTCATATTTTGATTAAATTAGCAAAACACACATAGAGTATTGGATCTGAAAAGGAATATTGAATGCAAGTGACCGTTAATAAGTTATAACAATTATATTTACCAGGTACCTGAACTTCCAAAGGAATTTCCCTTCAACTTTGTTCATTCAGCGGAGCAATGGTGATAGGAAATATTACTTATCTCAAACCCTGGCTTGCTTTCAGTGTGTTTAAAACCAAGGTTTCACATTTACAGCTCTTGTTTCTGGTCATATATCCTAGACCAATTTCTGGTCCCCCGCTATGATAAATATTGCATCTAATTCTGTATTAACTGCATGGCCTTTTATTATCATGACTGCCGTGTAAAAGCAATTTAAGATTTTTAAATATAAAAAGTGCTATACAAATAAAAAATTATATAAAATACGAGAGACGCAGGTGTTTCCGTCACATGTCCCCCATCCTTTTATATTGTAGACCCTCTCACATTTATTGACCACTTTTAAGAAAGAGATTTTAAGAAATGAGTCAGTGAATTCTCACCATGTAAGCGATCAATAAAAAATATCGTAATGTCTGCTTGGCATAAGTGTCCAGACTGCTGCCTAGGTCATATTTACTTTTTATACTGTTTTTTAAAAACATTTATGTAACATGGTCTTTGTTCTTCGCTGGAGTTCTTAATGCTGCCGTTGTATTCTGTCCCTTTTTGATATAGTTGTTATAGACGAGCCTGATGTGTGGGGTGTACCTTATTCTGAGTCACATCCTGACTCTAATTTGACAAGACCTTTTCCTTCTGGAAGTAAGTCTTCTTTAAGTTGGCACGTCATTTTTCTGCACGCATTTCTCATGAGATCATTCCCTCCTAGCGAAACGTGCTGCAAAGGTTTGTTCCATCCGTTGACCTCCAACACGGGGACCATTTCATTTCACTAACCATTAAAAAAAAAACCTAAAACCTATTCCCTAAGTCCTTTTTTTCAGGGTGCTTTCATATTTAACAATACCTCACCACCTGTGCTTTCAGCTCCCCTTTTGTGGCATCTGTCAATGAACGAGGACAGTGGATAGTGCTAAATCTTTTAGTTCTTCATTGCTTTTTTGATCTGGTGCAGGTATAAAAACCAGTTACCAGGAGTCGTCTATTGAAAGAAAAAGCTTTCATACCCTCACTAATGTCATTGCAGCCCCCCCTCCACTTCCGCCCAAGAACGTCCCGGTCTCGCCCCCTCTAGGCAGCTACCCATCTGCAGACCCTGTTGGTAAGAGGCTCCCCCACCTAACCACATCATCCCATTGCTTGTGCTGCTACCCAAACCCCTCAGTAACACAGGTGTGTCTGGGTTCTTATTGACACTTATCTCTCCTCCTGACTTTCCCTGAACAATTCCCTACTGTAGGTGTCTTGAGAGAAGATGGGACCAAGCAGCCTACCCCAAGTACCCAGGAAGTCCCAGCCGAAGCCCCAGAGAAGACACCCTTTGCCAACTTGGATAACATATTTGGCCCAGTGGAAGCCCCCATGCCCAGAGAGGTGACAACAGAAAAGAAGTGGGTTAGCTTCACAGATGATTCACCCCAGAGACCCACCCCTCCAGAAGACCCAGCCCTTCCCCTTCCCACTACCCCGCCTCCAGATTCACCCCCTTGCGTTCCACCAGTCCAAACTCCTGAGGAGGCATCAAATTTGCCTGCCAGCACTACTACCCAAGGAGAGCCTTCTGTACGCAACATCCCCTCTCCTCTCACTCTGAGTGGGGAGGGAAAGAAAAGTCCTGAGCCAATCGCAATGAAGGAGGACCTGCTAGAGTCCACCTCCTCACCTAAAGAGTTTGCCCAGGGCCCGCGTGCCACGCCTCCACCCCCTCCTCCTCCCACCTACAGGGCGGTGGTTTCCTCACCTGGGCCGTGTTCTGGAACAGGTACTGCTAGTGGTAAGTCTTCCACAGTTTGCACTCTCAACCATGTACTGACCTCTCACATTTAACCTCTCACATCTGCTAACCTATTGGCCTATCTAACAGAGAGGTAGAACACTGCCACATAAGATTTATAAAATGAGATGTGCCGAACAATCAAATTATTTGGTTCTACCGCTTCTATAAAAGGAGTTGGAAAAATGGGAAATTGAATGATTTATTAGCCAAAAAAGATTGCAAAAACCACAAAATTGTTCCCTGAAAATTTAGAGGCAATGAATTCTTGGAAAACTGTGGTGCCAAACAAGAGATGGTTCAAAAGGCAAAAATGCATGAAGCATCAATAAAGGAGGACAAAGATTGTAATCTAGATAAAGGTCCCTGCCATCGTGTAGTGCCTAGAGGCTAAATGAATGGTCTTTTTGTATATGAGTTAGATGAGGACAGAAGGGAAATAGAGAGAAAGCATGTGGTCAGGACGGGGAAATGCATTGAATTGAACATTTCAAAGGTATTAGGGTCACAAAGAAAGATGAGGAAAATGAAGTACCCTTTTAGTCTAAATTTAAAATGTTTTGATTCCTGCTCAAAAGTTTAGGGATGTAGCTGAAAGCATTTTCTGCAAGTACAGTTGTATCTACATGAACTGAACAAGATCAGTAGATCTTTTTTTCTCTGCCATCTTAACATTTTGATGCTTTTTTTTACACATCAACATATTTAATGCATTCTAGCTGAAAACAAGGGATCTATCTGTTGGCGACAATCTTTGTTGGAATATCAAAAGTCAAACGTACTCTACGCGTCTTTAGCAGAATAGCTTGTGACTTGAATTTACTAACTGTTTTATTGCTGTAAATCTGTCACTGGTTTATTGTACCATAGTGTAATAATGTATGAAAAGTAATCACTAACTGCTGGTTAATAATTTTATTATTAAATAATTATATAAATAATGAAATGAGATCGGTTGGTACTAGGTTAGATCACCAACTAACTTTTCCTTTGTTTTTGACATATGGTAGCTAGCTTACGTCAGTGTCTGAACATTACATACATTATGAAAACAAGCAGTTTAAAAACAACCATATATTGAGTTGAGACTTTGGAATATTTGGAGAAATCTGCTGAAATGTTGCATTAGTCACAACTTGACATCCTAAGAATACTGGTATGATCGAACGCTTCAAAGGGTAAAAAGAAGAATATTACTCAGGAGGTGTTTTAATTCAGGTTGCAAATGATAGTTCTGACTCAACATTCTTTCAGAGATCCTTAACAATAGTATTTTTCTAGCTTATGGACAAAAACAAGTATTTTATTGCATTAGGACCAAGGAACATTAGTATGAATTTTAGTTAGAGTAAAAATGAGAAAGATGTTCATACATTTATATTGTAGCGTCTTGAAAGAGAGCTACGTTTTGCGTGGGTTTTTTTAAGCACGAGACCGACACCGTTTAACAGGAATCAATGCTCTTTATTCTGCACATGCGCTTACGACGGCCTTTA